>NC_069427.1:1388270-1519981 GCF_026875155.1 Cherax quadricarinatus
AGACCCCCCCCCATGCCATGGTGATGAGAACCTATGGGTGGCAGCCAGTGGCTACAAAAAGATGGTCTGTGGGCCCTGTGGCCAGGCGTCACCAGCGCCCACACAGGATCATGGTGAGCAGGCCCAGATGAAATGCAAGATACGCTGCCAGTGTGGCTCTCTCACCCCCCAGTTAGTATGGTGAGAGGCAAACTCAAGGAATTCACGTTGTGTCTCGGATGCTGGAAAAAGAACAACCCACATCCACGTAAGTCATCTCCACCGTCTTCCAGAGGGTCGGTGGAGGCACTGTTTCACTATGTGGCTACCACCAAGATAGGCTCCTGAGCGAGTGAGGCTCTGCCTCATCCAATGCTATATTTAACAGTAACTGTGGACGGCAAAGCCTACAACATAGTGAAGACACGGTGTCCACCACGGCGGTCAGCCTGTATCTTGGTCATCACCGACTCCGGTGCACAGACCTGTCTGATGGGGCTGCAGGCCCTCAAGAAGCTGGGCTTATGCCAACGGCACCTCACCCGTGTCTCCACATGCATTCTGGCCACGAATAACGTGAAGATAAATGTTCTGGGCGCTGTGTTCCTCACACTGTCCAGTCGCAACAAACAAGAGGAGCAACTCATGACATCTGCTGTGGTCTATGTTACAGACTCCATCAACCGGTTTTACCTGAGCCGAGTTGCGTTGGAACAGCTGAAGGTTATCGGACCTGACTTCCCAAAAATTGGCACGACAGAAACTGGTGTGTGTGGGAATGTGACGAGTAGATATACCAGCTCCACCATGGCAAAATGCAGGTACCCACAGTGCACAGCACCACCTCCCCGTCCATCCAGTCTGCCCATAGCACCATCACTTGAGTCCACGGCTGAGATGAAGACCTGGCTCTTGGAGAGGTATGCTTCGTCGACCTTCAACATATGCCCACACCAGCCTCTCCCTGCAATGACGGGTCTCCCAATAAAGATTCGGGTTGACTCAGGGGTGCAAACAGTGGTGACCAGACGACCCCCAAACGTCCCAGTTCACTGGCAACAGGAAGTGTCAGACCAACTGGATAGGGACGTGGCACTAGGCGTCATAGAGCAAGTGCCTCCAAACACACCTGTGACTTGGCTCCACAGTACGGTCCTGACACCCAAGTCGGATGGCTCACCCCGTTGTACAGTGGATTTGCAACTGTTAAATCACCACAGTGTGTGGGAGACCCATCACACCATACCACCCATTAAACAGGCGAAGGCCGTTCCACCTAATACGTTCAAGACCATCACAGGCTCATGGAACGGCTTTCATTCCATTGAGATCCGGCCTGAGGATCGCCACAAGACAACATTCCTGACAGAGCAAGGCAGGTTCTGCTACTGTCGTGCGCCAATGGGCTTCCTCGCATCGCAGGATGCCTACACGCAATGGTATGGTGCCATCATAGCTATGTACCTAGAAAAACTAAATGCGTCGACGACACCATCATATGGGGCACAGATTTGAAGGAACATTGGTTTACCTGGAGTTTACCTGGAGAGAGTTTCGGGGGTCAACGCCCCCGCGGCCCGGTCTGTGACCAGGCCTCCTGGTGGATCAGCGCCTGATCAACCAGGCTGTTGCTGCTGGCTGCACGCAAACCAACGTACGAGCCACAGCCCGGCTGATCAGGAACTGTCTTTAGGTGCTTGTCCAGTGCCAGCTTGAAGACTGCCAGGGGTCTGTTGGTAATCCCCCTTATGTGTGCTGGGAGGCAGTTGAACAGTCTCGGGCCCCTGACACTTATTGTATGGTCTCTTAACGTGCTAGTGACACCCCTGCTTTTCATTGGGGGGATGGTGCATCGTCTGCCAAGTCTTTTGCTTTCGTAGTGAGTGATTTTCGTGTGCAAGTTTGGTACTAGTCCCTCTAGGATTTTCCAGGTGTATATAATCATGTATCTCTCCCTCCTGCGTTCCAGGGAATACAGGTTTAGAAACCTCAAGCGCTCCCAGTAATTGAGGTGTTTTGGTGGCGAGTGATCGACTATCTGGAAGTCATAGGCCGCAACGGTGTGGTCCTCAATCCAGCTAAGTTTCAGTTTACCATAACAGAAGTAGAGTTTGCAGGGTTTCAGATAACCAGGTCTGAAGTGGGACTCCTACCTAAGTACCTGAATGCCATTGCGATGTTCCCAAGACCAGCCAATATCACAGATGTATGGGCTTGGTTCGGCCTTGTTAACCAGGTGTCGCACTATGGCAGGACCATGGACATAATGGCACCATTCAAGCCGCTCCTCAGCAACAAGGTCAGCTTCAGATGGGATTCAGCCCTGGAAGAGGCGTTCCATCGCTCAAAAGAGGCAATCATCAATGCAATTAAAGCAGGGGTCGAGATATTTGATCCCAGCAAGCTGACATGCCTCAACCCTGATTGGTCTAGAATGGGGGTGGGTTACTGGCTCCGCCAGAAACATTGCAGCTGTGACCACACTATTCCTGGGTGTTGTGTAGATGGGTAGAAGGTAACACTAGTGGGGTCTTGCTTCTTAAGGGATGCTGAGAAGTGGCATGCTCCAATTGAGAGGGAAGCCTTGGCTGTCGCATTGGCACTGGAAGATAGCTGCTTCTTCACCATGGGGTGCCAGGATCTCATCATAACGACCGACCACAAGCCGCTTGTGAAAATCCTTGGGGATCAAGCACTGGATGACATCACCAATCCGAGGCTCTTCCAACTGAAACAGCGCACTCTAATGTGGCAGTACCAGATCATGCACGTCCCCGGCAAGACCATCCCAGCAGCAGATGCAACATTGCGGTACCCATCAGCCACAGACCCAAAGGACACAGCCAGTGAAATGTGTGCTCTGTCACCTATCCGGGTCCCGGCAGGCACCCACGATGACCTGGAGAAACTCCTCGTGGTGGCAGCAAGATCGTCAGCGGAGTCTCTCAGTGCGGTCACATGGGAGAGAGTCAAGGAGTGCACCTCCGCAGACCACGACCTCCAGCTGCTCACACCACTAGTTGAGTTCGGGTTCCCACCGTCCTGGGATGCCTTACCAGAGGAGCTGCAACCATACTGGCAGTACCGTGACAGGTTATCTCTCATGGATGAAGTCGTCATGATGGACCACAGGATCGTGATACCACAGGGACTTCGGAATGAGGTCCTATGGATGCTTTGCACAGCTCACCAAGGCAGCAGTCGCATGCACAGTAGGGCAGTAGGTGCCGTCTTGTGGCCAGGCATCACCAGAGACATCGAGAGCACACATTCCAGGTGCCATGCCTGCTGGGGAATGTCACCCTCCCAGCCTTGTATGCCACCTGTACAACCATTTGTACCAAGCAACCCCTTCCAAGCCATTGCTGCTGACTTTTGCATAGTGCGCAGCACTGGGTACCTAGTCATCATGGACAGGTTCAGTGGCTGGCCACACATTGTTGCGTCCAAGTTGGGCGCCAAGGGCTTCATCATGGTCCTTCTCAATTACTTCACAACATTCGGTGTTCCCGAAGAACTGAGCACAGACGGAGGCCCGGAGTTCACCGCAAAAGAAACTGAGTAACGATGGGGAGTGAGCCATCGCCTTTCATTGGCACACCACCCGCAGTCCAACGGGTGGGCAGAGGTAGCCGTCAAATCGATGAAGTGCTTACTGACATAGCAAATGGATGTAAACGGAAGTCTCAATACAGAGGCGGTGACTGCCGGCTTGCTTCAGTATCGAAACACGCCAGACCCTCAGACCGGTATGTCACCAGCACAAATCATCTTTGGCAAGAATTTTTGGGACCTGCTACCCATTGCTCCGGGTACACAAGTATTCACCAACCCATTGATTCACCCCGTGTGGTGTCAAACATAGGATATGCAAGAAGAGGCCCTCCAGCTAAGATTCGCCAAACAAGTCGACGATCTACAGCACCACACCCGGCAGCATCCCCCCTTAGTGCCCGGCAATCGAGTGCTTCTGCAAAACCAAACTGGGAATCACAGCACGAGATGGGACAGGACTGTTGTGGTGGTGGAATCAAAGCCGTATGACCAGTACTTGGTCAAAGTAGATGGCTCGGGACGGATTACTTTGCACAATCGGCGGTTCCTGCGCCACATTCAGGGGCTGGCAAATGCCAACCAGCCCTTGCCACCACCATACCCTGTTCCTCCACCTCCTGATACCCTACCCCCGCCAGTATGTAGTGTGGCACAGAGCAGTGAGTGGTCTCAGGCACCCAGTGGCAAGATAGTGACCACGCCCCTACAGTCGCACAACACAGAGACAACCCCGGAACCACCCATGGAGCATGCAGACCAGGCACTCCCACAGGTACAAGAGCCAGCACCCAGCCAGACCATCGCACAACACACTCCCATATCGCCACCTCCAAGACCACGAAGAAACAGACGTCCGCCAGTGTACATACGGGATTATGTCACAGAGTGATGAGTTTCCTGCTGGAAGCTGGGGGGATGTGGGATGGAGATGGGATGACACACAGTGAGTCAAATTCGGCAGGTTGGCAGCACCGGTGCGCAGCCTGTAGGTGAGGTGGAGAAACGTGAGTGTAAACAAAGAGAGCGTGAGGCAGAGAAACGTGAGTGTAAACAAAGACAGCGTGAGGCCGACGGAACACATATTACCTCCCTAATGCATAAGTTAATAATCACATATTCTGCTGTCCATACGGTGCCAGTCAATGATATATCAGGGGCTAGGAGGTACAACGTGTACTCACAACGTCAGGTTGTGCATCATAATTTTTGTGTTTTGTCTCTTTGCAGCTAGGAGCATTCATTATGTTGTACCTGAATAAAGGATTACCAACACACACCCGAATGTCTCTTTGACCATCTAGGGCCAAGCGCATACATGTCTGAACCTCTATTATGTTGTGATCTGAGTATATTGTTTTTGATATTGTGACATTTCGTATCACGTCATCATTGTTAGTGAAGATGAGGTCCATTGTATTCTCCAATCTTGTAGGCTCTATTATTTGTTGGTTTAAGGCGAATTTGATCTAGAGATTTAAAAGTTCGTGTGTATGCGAGTTTTCATCTGAGCTGCTTCCTGGTGTTGTCTCTGCTACAACATTATTTGTTATGTTTCTCCATTTTAGGTACCTTAGGTTGAAATCACACAGGAGCAAGATGTTGGGTGGCAGGAAATGGAATATTTTCTAGACAGTGGACAATTTTCAAAAGCTGTTCTTGCAATTGTTTGGACGTTGCATGCAGAGGCTTGTATACAACCACAATGACCAGATTTTGGTTCTCGATCTTTAGTGCTAAAACTACAACTACATCATATGAGGCATTTAGTAGTTCTGAGCATATAAATGACTCTGTGATATACAGACTAAGCCCTTTCTTTTCCCTGTTCACTCTGTCGCATCTGTAGAGGTTGTAACCCGGGATCCACATTTTGTTGTCCAAGTGATCCTTTATGCGGGTGTCAGTAAAAACCATGAACATTACGTTTGACTCTGTAAGCAGTCCATGGATGAAAGGTAATTTGTTGTTTGTTGCTGGCTTTAGACCCTGTATATTTGCAAAGATGAATGTCGTCGGATTAGTGGTATGGGGTGGGAGGTCTTTTTTTCCCTGTCTCTAATGTCTGTTGTTTTGGAGTAGAGGCCATTGACTGTGATTCCATTCCAGAAATGATTGTAGCTAGTGTACGATTTTTGTCATTTCCTGCCAGCTCTTTTTTTCCTGGCACTTAAAAGCCTCTCTCTCTGGAGTGGCTGTGGCTACCCAGGTTGTCCCATGGTCTGGATGTTTTGTATCTTCCTGTACCCTTTAGGTTGTGTGCCTGGCAATGTAAGTTGTAGCACTGTCTTCACTGAACTGAAGAGTGACACATTTAAGGGTGGAAAAGCTTACTGGAATGGAAGTTGCATTTTCCTGTTGTCATATGGGCAATTTTCGGGGTGGCAAGTTGCATGCCCCATCCGTTTTTCCAGATACCCAGCCTGCAGATACTAAGTGCATAGAATTTGCATAGGCCTGGTTTCTGTTTGCCTTGGATTTTTGTGACTGTATTCCTTACTGATGTGTGTTTTCCTGCTTATTTCATTTTCAATGCAGTACAACAATGGAGCTTTCATCATTATTTCTGGTAATTTATTTCTTATTTCTGGGGGCATCCCATGTTTACATCTCCGTGGTATTGAGGTTTGTAACATTTTTTTTTCCAAGTCCTTGTCTACACCCGCTTCCCCACTACAGCCCGTCCCCTCCAAAGGCCCCTAGCATTCACTGCTCCATTCTTCAGTTACTGTCTACCAGGACGCCTCCAAGGGGGCGATAGCACCATCCGCCAGACTTTTTTTTATTCCCATCTGTTATAGATGCTTTCAGGTTTTCATGATGGCCCTTTTGAGTTTCATCTTTTAATACCAGTGTGATTTTATTCCCCAGTTGGATCTCATTGGACATACCCAAAAACACTTCCCCCGATTTATCCTATGTAAATAATTCTTTGGGTATCGCACAAGGTGCATGGGCCCTTACCCTTTAAATTTCAGTAATCCTGCGAAGCCCCCTTTGGTTGTTTGGTTTTCAGATTACACAGGATTTCTAATGGATTTTTATTGGTTTTTTTACGATATTTTCTAATAGCCCCTTAGATGTAAATTTGATTTGTATTAATAGGGATTTTGCTCTACCGGTCCTTAGCTTTTTTCTATTGCTTTACTGGGGCCCCCTTTTGGGGGGCGGGGCTATATTGTGTTTTTTAGCACCGTGACGACCCCTGTGTCCATGCTCCTTTTCCAAGGGTGTTAAAAGCACATGATAAAGGGGTTTCTTGCATTTCTTGACTAACATGGCATTCCCCTGGTCTGGGGCCCGGGGCAGAGGCATGGACATGTCATTTATCGGGTTTTTTGAAGTCATTGGCATCATAAATATCAGATACGTTTGAGACGCCAAATTCGAGTCTCGCCCCCAAATTAAAAATTTATTTAAATCTTTTCTCTCGTCGGTTAGTGGATCGCTAAAAAACCCAGTCATATTTGGGAATTAAGTAAACCCTCATTTTCCCTTCTGTCATCTATGTAGGACCCATCTTGTCTAAGTAGGGTCTGATACTGGATGTTGTTCTTGACTTAGATTTGGCACAAGAAAAAAATTTTTTTTTTATTTCATTTATGGCTTTTAGTTCTTCCCACGTTTCTTGACTCCTGTAAGATTCCTTCAGCTTAAATTCGATGTTTGCTACTTCTCTGACCAGTACCTCCCTTTTTATTACAGATATATTCCCCTATTTTAGCCCCTCCGTTATTCTTTGCCTTTGCCTGTGAAGGGAGCGCCTTTCTCTTTCTAGTTTACATCTTCTTCTCCTTTTCCTTAAAGGAATATGCCTTGAGCATACCTTGAGTGCCACAGCAGTGGCGTCGTAAGGGGGGGCAGCGGGGGCGGCGGGGGCGGGTCACCCCGGGTGACACCATTTAGGGAGTGACTGTAGTGATACTGGTCCTGTGGGGAGCAGCAGCAGGATAATACTGCACCACCTCTAGGGGCCCTTAACAACAACAACAGTTTGGTGTGTGTCATGGGCACCAACACATGGTGTGTGATTCTCTCCTACTTTATCCATTTATCAGCGATGCAGATTACATGGTGAGTTTAAATATGTGGCCTGTAGTTATAACTTTTCTCTTGACATATGCAAGACATCACCATCCCTGTAGAAGCCATTATTAGATGTACTAGTCATTATATTTTGTTGTTGCAGAAGTACTATGAAGATTCTATGTTCAATAAAGCCTAGAGATAAGGCCTGTGTTTCTATCACAACAATTATTGAACATAGAATCCGGGGCTACCTGGTGGTGACCCCTGGCAAAGACTACATCACAACATGGAGCGTTTACTGAAACCTGAGAGGCTAGACTGTGCCCCCAGCTTATCAACGGCTGCTCAGGAATGGAAGCACTGGTTTAAGACTTTCGAAAACTTTTTGGGGAGCCCTTCCTAAAGAAGATCTAGATAAACTAAGTCTGCTCATCAATTTTGTGTCACCTTTAATTTTAATGGGCTATTTCTGGTGTAATACCTACGAAGATGCTATCAAAACCCTCAAGTCTCAGTATATTAAACCTACAAATAAATCTTTGCACGCTATCGCCTTGCAACTCGCCGCCAGCAGATTGATGAGTCCTTAGAGGAATATTTTAAAGCACTGAAAATTTTAGGTAAGGACTGTCACTTCCAAGCAGTGACAGCTGCTCAGTATTGTGAAGAGTCCATCAGGATGCTTTTATCAGTGGCCTGCAATCACCAATAATAAGGCAGCGTTTATTGGAGAATAAAACTCTCGACTTAGCCGCTGCCTTTGACCAGGCAAGAGCTCTAGATTCAGCCCAGAAGAATCTGAAGTATACAGTAACCCTCAGCCTTCTCGAGTGGTAATTTGCTGCAATTCTGACCAAGACTCTTGCAATGAAGTTACTGGGGAACCTGCCTCAGTGACAGCAGCACAGGTACGGTTGTGTTTTTTTGTGGTTTTTAAAGGGACATCCACGTCCAAAGTGTCCTGCTCGTGAAAAATGCCAAAATGCCACAAGAAAGGTCACTTTGCTAAAGTATGTCGTGCTAATGCATCAACAAGAGCTAGTGCCTCCACACTTTCCCATGATCATGCGACTCTAGCAACAGTGACTTCTGCGGCTACTCCAAATCACTGTCAAAGGCAGTTGTGAAAGTATTCTCAAAGGAACAGAAGAAAGATGGTCTTATTGATAGTGGCAGCTCAGAGAGTTTCATCAACCTTGACTTAGTTAAACGGCTCTCCTTGATCTATATCACTCATCAGGTACCGTTTCCAGGGGCATCAACATCTCTCTCTTTTTCAGACCTTAGGGTTTTGAAAGGTAAATCTCAGAGTTAAGGGAAAAGGGATTATCAAGATGTACATTTAGCTATTCTGCCACAACTGTGCCGATGTATCCTTGGTCAGGACTTCAGAAGCTGCATGGTAGTGTCACCTTAAACATATGGAGGTGAACTGCCTCCCTTGTTTGTCTGTGGACTTAGCACTTTAAGGGTAGACCCACCAAAGCTGTTTGCAATCTTACCGCGGATTGCCATCCTATATCAGCTAAGTCACGCCGCTATTCTTATAAACGGATGTTCATTGAGAAAGAAACTCAGAGGCTGCTAAAGGGAGGGTTTTAAATAGAACCGAGTGATTCCCCTTGGCGTGCACGGGTGTTTGTTGTTAAAAAATGGTTATAGGAAACGGAGACTGGCTATCGATTACTCTGAGACAATCAACAAATTTACACTTCTTGATGGTTACCCTTACCTCAAAATTGGACGATACAGTGAACAAAATTGCTCAGTATTTACGTGTTTAGCACAATTGATCTGCAGAGTGCCTATCATCAAGTCCCTATAAGGAATGAAGAAAAACCATACACAGCGTTTCAGGCTAGTGATGGCCTGTATCATTTTACCAGAGTCCCTTTTGGAGTCACCAATGGGGTACCCCTGCTTCCAACGAATTATGGATTCACTCATTCAGGAAGAGCAACTCATGGGAACCTACGCGTATTTAGATAAGTTACCATTTGTGGCAAGACCCAGGAGGAACATGATGCAAACCTTGATAAGTTTTTGGAAGCCCCCAAAGAAGAAAAAAAATCAGTTACAATGGGGAAAAGTGCACTTTTCAACTAAAAGTTTAGCACCTTGGTTATGTATGGAAGGGGGTTCAATATTCCCAGACCCTGAACGACTACGACCTCTACGGGAACTTCCAATGCCTCAAGAAAAAAAAGTCACTCCGAAGAACTCTTGGTCTCTTTTGCTTATTACTCACAATGGATCTACAACTATTCAATTTAAAGTCCGCCATTGAGTGCTACCACATTTCCTGTGACAAAGGAAGCAGAAGCCGCTTTCCATACTCTCAAACAGACATTGAAAACTCAGTAGTTCAAGCCATTGATGAGTCCCTACCATTCGAAGTGAAACGGATGCATCTGACATTGCCATTGCTGCAGTCTTATCTCAGGCAGGATGACCAGTAGCCTCTTTTCGAGAACTTTTCAAGGATCAGAGAAATGTTAATGCTGCTGTAGAAAAAGGGAAACCCAGCCATCATAGAAGCAGTTTGCCACTGGAGGCATTATTTAACTGGGAGACATTTCACCATAAGGACGACCAACGGTCCGTGATGTATAGTTCGACAAGAGGCACAAAAGTAGGATAAAGAATGACAAGATATTACGCTGGAGGATGGAACTATCGTGTTATGACTTTTATATTTTTGTACCCACCGGGTCAAGAGAACATCTCACCCGATGCATTCCCCTAGGTCCCACTGTGGAGCACATGTCATGATTTGCAATCACTCTCAGCTCTCCACAAGGCTTTGTGTCACCCAGGAGTTACACGCCTGTACCATTTTGTCAAATCAAAGAACTTTCCCTACTCATGGAAGATGTGCGACAATGTGATCAAAAGGGAGAGTGCAAGCCAAACTTTCATCAGCCAGAGAAGACTCATCTCAAAATCCACCCAGCCTTTCGAAAGATTGAATTAGATTTCAAAGGACCTCTACCAAGCAAAATCAGAATAGTATTTCCTTAACATAGTGAAAGAATTTCAAGTTCCCTTTGTATTCCCCGTGCAAATATGGCTGCTTCAACTGTTATTTGTTGTCTTTCACAGTTGTTCTCTATTTTTGGTATCCAGCTTATTCCATTCAGACAGGTGATCCGTTTTATGAGTAACGAACTTCAGAGTTTTTGGAGCAAAGTATTGCCGCACAGAACACAAGTCAAACCTCAGGCAATGTCAAGTGGAGCGGGTTCAATGGTACTATATGAAGGCAGTTAAATGACATTAAAGCGCGCAAACTACCTGTTCAACACTGGCAAACTGTCCTACTGATGTCTTCACTTATTAGATCACGCTGGCACAGCTACATAATGCAACCCTATGAAAAACCCTCAACTATCACGTCGTCCTCACGGGGGCTCCGTGCCCACTTGGTTATGTCATCTGACCGTTCTCTGAAGAGTCACGTAGGTAACAAGACGGATCCTTTAGTGGGAAAAGGTAGAGCTCCTGAAACTAAATCACATTACGCCCACATTTTGCTACCAAATGGGGAAGAAGATACGTATCACAGACATTTAGCCCAGTTTAAAATCCCTTTAAGTGTGGAATCTCAAGATACACCAATAGATGTGAAAGATGCTTGTTTTTTTTTCCCGGAAAGCCCTTGAGACTACCCTATGAAATAGAGGATTCTGGCCCCCAGCATTAATCAAACCCCGCTGGAAAATATCGAAACCTGGTGAAGAGGCTCAAGGCTACGAAGGTCGGGACGTGTACGTCGCCCACCTAACAGTTTGGGGGAAATTTCTGTCTCTGATATTTTAGAAGGGGGAGATTGTAGTGATCGGTCCTGTGGGGAGCAGCAGCAGGATAATACTGCACCACCTCTAGGGGCCCTTAACAACAACAACAGTTTGGTGTGTGTCATGGGCACCAACACATGGTTTTGTGATTCTCTCCTACTTTATTCCATTTATCAGCGATGCAGATTACATGGTGAGTTTAAATATGTGGCCTGTAGTTATAACTTTTCTCTTGACATATGCAAGACCATCACCACCCTGTAGAAGCCATTATTAGATGTACTAGTCATTATATTTTGTTGTTGCAGAAGTACTATGAAGATTCTATGTTCAATAAAGCCTAGAATAAGGCCTGTGTTTCTATCACAACCAGTGCATCAAGGCTTCTAAAAGGAATACTAATGGGGGCAAATCCATGCTGCAGCAACAAAAAGAGAAAAATCCTTCGTTCTATATAGCCTATTATAGAATTACAGAGTACAAATAGGCCTATATAGGGAAAATCATTTATTTGATGAAAATGATAGATGTTTTGCAGGATTGAAGACAAGGAAATGAAATATCAGATTCTTTGAGAGTTACCTGTACTCAAGGTCAAATCGAACTAGTTTTTCCTTTATTTTTCAAGTTTCTTTTTTTTTTTTTTCATTGTTGAAGATGAATAAATGTATGATTTGTTGGGCCCATACTCAAAGTGTTATTTTGAGTTTGTTTCCTCAATATTACTACGTATTTATTTATCATTTAAAAAAGTTCGGTTATGGCCCTTAAACGTTCTCATTGCTAAACATTAGTTTACTGGCATGCAGCAGTGATGTAGCGGGGTTTACTCCCCCAATGGAAAAAGTCACTCTGTCTGACTTTTTTGGATTTTCCTAGGTTCTTTTTCACATATGCTGCTATGTTTGATAATCTATGTAACTGTATTTGTGTATACCTGAATAAACTTACTTACTTATCCCTCCACCCTTGGATTTCAAAGGGTGGGGTGACACCAAAGATTCCGCCCCAGATGACACTAACCCTAACGACGCCTCTGTGCCATAGAATTAATTTGTTCTAGACATAGATTTGGGTTGGTGTCGCTTAGGATATCTTCCCATTTAGTCATTTTGGAGCTGGTTTACTTGGTCCCAATTTAGTTTAAAGTTATTAAGATGAATTTGGTGAATGTTCCGTTGTGACTGATCACATTTTGTCGGTCAGGGTCCAGCACATACATGTCTGAGCCTCTATTTTTGTTGTGATCTGAGTATATTGTTTTTGAAATGGTAATATTTCGTATCAATCATTATTTTTAGTGAAGATGAAATCCAGTGTATTCTCCAATTTTGCTGGCTCAATTATTTTTGGGTTTTAAAGGGGGAATTTGTGAAGACATTTCAAAACTCGTATGTGTGTGTGTGCGAGTTTTTTTTCAGAGCTGCTTTCCCAGTATGCCCTCTATGTATGACAATCTATGTAACTGTATTTATGTGTACCTGTACCTGAATAAAAACTTTATGAATGACATTTTACCTTATACCTAGCATATCTCGTTTATAGTATAATTAGAAGATATTATCTCCTTTAAAGTATAATAATTAGATGTTTCCTCCTTTACTGTATAATATTAAGATATAATATCTTTTATAGTAAAATAAGGTAATAAAAAGACCCCAATGGAAATAAGTCACATTGTCTGACTTTATTGGGCTATCCTAAGTTCTCTACACATGTTGTTATGTATTTGTGTATATCTGAATAAACTTTCATTGTTGCGTTTATCAGGGCCACTGACATCTGAATAAACTTACTTAGTTACTAGTGATACCGGGGTGGACACTAATGAAACCGGGGAGGACACTAGTGAACCCGGGGTGGACACTAGTGAAGCCGGGGTGGACACTACTTGTGGAAATTTATTTGGTCCCTAAAGTTCCACAGGACAGATCCAGCATGGCCGTAATGGAACAGCTGAGCTGGGTAGCCCTTAAACCCACCCAAACAAAAAGCGTTCTCCCCAAACATAAACACATTTCTCTCCCCGGGTTGATGTGGTTGGTAAGCTTATTTAATTTATAGATTTACCCTTCAGGGAAGGAGTAGGTAGTTTTACTGGTAGTACACTAATATTAGGTTTACTAAGGCAACTGTAGATAATAATAATGTAGACCTAAGATCTTAACATAGGTAGTAATAGGCCGATAATGTAGGCAAACACTAGGATAAGTTAGCTAGGGAGAACTGGCAGCCCTAGTTTGAACGAAGAGATGAGGGTCTGGAAGAGAGACCAGCTCGTTCTTCTTAAGACAGACACCAACTGGACAAGGCGTGCAGTGATCAGCAGACGGCGCCCCCCACGTGTCTTCATATTCGAGACCTGGGAAAATCTGGTAGAGGCACCTCGATGTACCGTAGATGACCTCCGTCAGGTCCATACAGTAAGACAAGAACTCCACTTTATCTCGTATATTTCTGGCCAGTGTCTGGGGAGAATTGTGAGTGAGTTTGATCTGTGGGCCCGGTGAGCAGCAGGCAGTGCATGCCCAGTAAGTACCATGTCCCTTGGCAGCTGGAACTAGGTCCGTATCTGCATAGTTATACTAGGGAGATACATACCCTTTGATACAGGAATTTCTGAGGTGCGGAGCAGGTACACGTCTTAACGATATGAATATGCAGGATATAAGGCTCCCCGGTTGCACGTGTTTCGAGGGAAAGTCCAAAGGGGCAAGGCTAAGGCTTATCGAAGTTTGAGGACTAATGATAAGTGCTGCAACACCATAGTTATCCTTATAGTCACATGCAGGCGAGTTGTCTGGCACCTTATCATTGCGAGCAACATGTCCATAAGCCACTTGTGAGCTGAGGTACCCACCTCATAGCTCGGTGTCACAGAGTTTGCAGTAGCGACTCACTAGGGAGGCAGTCACACACAAATTTTCACAACTATGAAGCCTGAGTAGGATTCTAGTGAAAGTCCGGGGTGGAACACTAGTGAAGTCAGGTTGGACTAGTGGAAGCCAGGGTGGACCTATGAAGCATGGGGTTGACACTTGAATCATGGGAACAGCCTAGTAGCAACTGGGGTGGACTCTAGTGAAAGCCAGGGAGGCACCTAGTTGGAAGTCCGAGGCAGGATTTACACTAGTGAAGCCGGGGTGGACACTAGTGAAGCCGACGTGGACACTAGTGAAGCTATGGTGGACACTAGTGAAGCCGAGGTGGACACTAGTGAAGCCGAGTGGACACTAGTGAAGCCGGTTGGACACTAGTGAAGCCGGGGTGGACACTAGTGAAGCCGGGGTGGACACTAGTGAAGCCGGGGTGGACACTAGTGAAGCCGGGGTGGACACTAGTGAAGCCAGGGTGGACACTAGTGAAGCCAGGGTGGACAATAGTGAAGCCAGGGTGGACACTAGTGAAGCCAGGGTGGACATTAGTGAAGCCGGGGTGGACACTAGTGAAGCCAGGGTGGACACTAGTGAAGCCGGGGTGGACACTAGTGAAGCCGGGGTGGACACTAGTGAAGCCGGTGTGGACACTAGTGAAGCCGGGGTGGACACTAGTGAAGCCGGGGTGGACACTAGTGAAGCCAGGGTGGACACTAGTGAAGCCGGAGTGGACACTAGTGAAGCCAGGGTAGACACTAGTGAAGCCGGGGTGGACACTAGTGAAGCCAGGGGACACTAGTGAAGCCGAGGTGGACACTAGTGAAGCCGACGTGGGCACTAGTGAAGCTATGGTAGACACTAGTGAAGCCGAAGTGGACACTAGTGAAGCCGGGGTGGACACTAGTGAAGCCAGGGTGGACACTAGTGAAGCCGGGGTGGACACTAGTGAAGCCGGGGTGGACACTAGTGAAGCCGGTGTGGACACTAGTGAAGCCGGGGTGGACACTAGTGAAGCCCGGCCGTGGGGAACAACTATGAAGACCAGGGGTGGACACTATGAAGCCGGGGTGGACACTAGTGAAGCCAGGGTGGACACTAGTGAAGCCGGGTGGACACTAGTGAAGCCGGGGTGGACACTAGTGAAGCCGACGTGGACACTAGTGAAGCCGGGGTGGACACTAGTGAAGCTATGGTGGACACTAGTGAAGCCGAGGTGGACACTAGTGAAGCCGAGGTGGACACTAGTGAAGCCGGGGTGGACACTAGTGAAGCCGGGGTGGACACTAGTGAAGCCGGGGTGGACACTAGTGAAGCCGGGGTAGACAATAGTGAAGCCAGAATGGACACTAGTGAAGCTGGGGTGGACACTAGTGAAGCCAGGATGGACACTAGTGAAGCCGGGGTGGACACTAGTGAAGCCAGGGTGGACACTAGTGAAGCCGGGGTGGACACTAGTGAAGCCGGGGTGGACACTAGTGAAGCCGGTGTGGACACTAGTGAAGCCGGGATGGACACTAGTGAAGCCGGGGTGGACACTAGTGAAGCCGGGGTGGACACTAGTGAAGCCGGTGTGGACACTAGTGAAGCCGGGGTGGACACTAGTGAAGCCGGGGTGGACACTAGTGAAGCCGGGGTGGACACTAGTGAAGCCGGGTGGACACTAGTGAAGCCGGGGTGGACACTAGTGAAGCCGTGTGGGACACTAGTGAAGCCGGGATGGACACTAGTGAAGCCGGGTGGACACTAGTGAAGCCGGGTGTGACACTAGTGAAGCCGTGGTGGACACTAGTGAAGCCGGGTGGACACTAGTGAAGCCGGGGTGGACACTAGTGAAGCCGGGGTGGACACTAGTGAAGCGGTGTGGACACTGCCTGAGCCGTCAGAGGCCCTGATAACCCAACAATAACAACAAAAGTGGCTGCATCTTGGGAATATATTCAACATTTTCGTCAATTATGGTCAATTAATATAGTGTTGGAGTAATTATCAGTGGACGTTTGATTTATGAGGTAAGTAGGAAGACTGATATGTTAATATATTTTAAGATAATAAAGGAGAGGAAGAAGAAAAGTAATAGTTTCTCATCACTCCTCATTATTACTTTATTTTTTATTAACCGGGATTTTAAAAACTAATTAATAATTAGACAAGAAAATGAAACTGGTAAATCTCTGATTAACACTGAACATTATTATATAATAATTCATGTTCGTGTTATCTTCTGGTCACTAGCAGATAACACTGATGATTGTTATAATGGTACTAGCAGATAACACTGATGATTGTTATAATGGTTACTAGCAGATAACACTGATGATTGTTATAATGGTTACTAGCAGATAACACTGATGATTGTTATAATGGTTACTAGCAGATAACACTGATGATTGTTATTATGGTTACTAGCAGATAACACTGATGATTGTTATTATGGTTACTAGCAGATAACACTGATGATTGTTATTATGGTTACTACAGATAAACACTGATGATTGTTATTATGGTTACTAGCAGATAACACTGATGATTGTTATTATGGTCACTAGCAGATAACACTGATGATTGTTATTATGGTTACTAGCAGATAACACTGATGATTGTTATTATGGTTACTAGCAGATAACACTGATGATTGTTATTATGGTCACTAGCAGATAACACTGATGATTGTTATTATGGTTACTAGCAGATAACACTGATGATTGTTATTATGGTCACTAGCAGATAACACTGATGATTGTTATTATGGTCACTAGCAGATAACACTGATGATTGTTATTATGGTTACTAGCAGATAACACTGATGATTGTTATTATGGTCACTAGCAGATAACACTGATGAATGTTATTATGGTCACTAGCAGATAACACTGATGATTGTTATTATGGTTACTAGCAGATAACACTGATGAAACCCATTCTCTTTGCTGACGGCACGACTTATGTCATCTCCCACCCTAATCTTGCCACCCTCAACACCATTGTTAACGAGGAGCTGCTCGTGTAATTAGTTGACAGGGTGTATCAGGGAAATAAGATGTTTTCTAATGGTAGTTTTGAAGGTGATGAATGTGTCTGCAGTTCTAGAGTTTTCAGGTAGGGTGTTCCAGATTTTAGGGCCTTTGACATACAATGAATTTTTGTAAAGGTTTAGTTGAACACGGGGAATGTCATAGAGATGTTTGTGTCTGTTGTTATGCCTGTGGGTTCTGTCACAACTATCAAGAAAGTGTTTTAGGTCAAGGTTAATATTGGAGTTTAAGGTCCTGTAGATGTAGATTGCACAGTAGTAAGTGTGGATGTACTGAACAGGGAGTAAGTTTAGATCTATGAAGAGTGGGGGGGGGGTGTTGCCAGGGATGGAATTTAGTGATTATTCCTACTGCGGCTTTTTGTTGGGTTATTATTGGCTTTAGGTGTGTTGCTGCAGTTGATCCCCAAGCACAAGTAGCATAGGTGAGGTATGGATAAATAAGTGAATGGTATAGTCTGAGAAGGGCAGTTTGCGGCACGTAGTATCGTATCTTGGAGAGGATCCCAACCGTTTTGGGTACTTTTTTGGTTATGTGTTGGATATGGGTGCTGAAATTCAGATTGTTGTCGAGGTATAGGCCTAGGAATTTGCTCTCATTATGTCCGGCAATTAGAGTGTTGTCGATCTTAATGTTAATTTGCGCAACTCCTGCTCTGCTACCAAACATAATATAGTAGGTTTTGTCAGTGTTAAGCGTAAGTTTATTGGCTGTCATCCAAGTCGATATTTTGATAAGCTCCTCATTAACAATGGTGTTGAGGGTGGCAAGATTAGGGTGAGAGATGACATAAGTTGTGTCGTCAGCAAAGAGAATGCGGTTCAGGTATTGGGATACGTTTGGAAGATCATTGATGTATTTGAGGAAGAGCAGGGGACCAAGGACACTTCCCTGCGGAACTCCAGTATCAAGTGGCCGTGTTGTTGATGCTGTGTCTTTAATGGTGACATACTGATACCTATTAGTAAGGTAAGATTTGAAATATGCAAGTGCATGGCCTCTTATACTGTAATGGTCTAGTTTGTGGAGTAGGATGTCGTGGTCTACTGTGTCAAAAGCTTTTCTTAGGTCAATAAAAATTCCTAGTGGATATTCCTTATTTTCCAATGCTGTGTAAAGCAGATCTAGCATTTTTATGATTGCATCATTAGTGCTTTTATTTTTCCTGAATCCAAATTGGCAGGGGTTAAGTATGTTTTGTGCTGTTATAAATAAATAGTCTCCTGTGCACGAGTTTCTCAAAGATTTTGGATAGCAATGGTAAGTTTGATATTGGCCTATAGTTGTTTAAATCTGTAGGGTCACCACCTTTATGTATTGGTGTAACCCTTGTCGTCTTGAGTAGTTTCGGGAAGGTGCTAGTTTCTAGTGACTTGTTAAAAAGTAATGAAATAGCATGCGAAAGGACATGGGCCGCTCACTTGTACAATAATGGTGGGACATGAGACAGATTCCCTGAGTTATTTTTAAGTGACTTTATAATCTTGGTGACTTCCGTGGGCTCAGTTGGCGCAAGATAGAAGGAATTTGGGAAATTCCCATCTAGGTAGTCCCAAGCATGGGCATTGGTACGTGGGATTTTATTGGCGAGATTATCTTGTTAGCTGTGTCAGTGGGATGCAGTGGTGTTTCATTAGGTTTAGTTAGGACAATATTCTTGGGTTTTTTCAGTTTGTGGGTCCCTAGAATCTGAGAGAGTGTTTTCCAGGTCTTTTTTATATCTCCTCTTGTTTCAGTGAATCTACTGGAGTAGTATAGTTGTTTGGCTTTCTTTATTACTTTGGTGAGAACTGATGAATAGTGTTTAAGAATATCTTTTTGTGTTAAGCCCTGTCTATATTGCTTTTCATATTGGTGTTTCTTATCAATGGATTTCAGAATGGTGCTGGTTAGCCATGGGCAACCAAGCCGTTTGTTTTGTGATCTGTTTCGTTTTTATAGGACAATGTTTGTTATATAGTCTAAGTAATTTGTTAAGAAAAATGTCTGTCCAGTCATCAATACCATTGGCCTTGGAGAATTCCGTAGGCCAGTCAACAGTCTCTAGGGTCAGCTGTGAACTTCCTTATTGAGGCCTTGTCACTGAGTCTAAATGAAACTTTGTTGTATTCAAGTGGTGGTTTACTAATGTTTGTCAAGAGGAAGGTAGGGTAGTGGTCAGTAGTGCTGTCTGTGATTTTCCCTGATTTAAGGGGGACTAGTATATTGGTCCATATGTGGTCTATTATGGTTGCACTTGTCTCTGTGAGCCTGGTTGGTTTAGTTATTGTTGGTATGAGAAGTGTGTTGTTCATATTGTTGATGAAATCAGTTACAGGCTGATCATCTGGTAGGCCAAGGTTGATGTTGAAGTCTCCAGCAAAGAGAAGGTGGTGCTTGTTCATTTGTCTGTTTGTTATTAGTGCCTTTAATTTCTCACTGAAATTTGGGATGTTTGTGTGAGGTATCCAGTAAATGGCACCGATTGTTATAGGCGTCTTAAGGTTTTTTACAGTAAAATTAGCAAAAATGTATTCCCATATTCATCACTAAAGCAAGTGGTGCTAATACAAGATAATTGGTTAGAGTAATAGATTGCAATACCACCCCCATCTTGGTATGGTCTGCAGTTGTGGATTGCTGTGTATCCTGGTAGAGGGCAGATATCTATTGTGTCCTGCTTAAGCCAGGTCTCAGTAAGAATAATGCGGGAGAAGGGTGTCTTAAGTGACTCAAGGAGTGCCAGGAGGTCATCATAGTGTTTTCTTAAGGACCTGATGTTGTAGTTAAGTACTGATAGATTTTTAGCATTGTTTAGGATAGTGCTGGCTTGTGATGCTGTGTAATAAAGGCAGTTACTTTCCAATAGGTTTTGATTGGGTGTCAGATTATGGAGGTTTAGATTAGGGTCAACGTGATCAATCATCTTCTAGGTTTAAATTATGGTTATTTATATCCTGAGTTGTGTGTTGAGTTCTAGTACTGGTATCTGTAGTGGTGGGAAGTTTGGACAAGTATATAGCTAAAGCATTTTGGTCATATAGAGTGTAGTCACTTATACACATAATGAAGTTGATGTCTATGTATTGAGCTAGAATGAGCTATTGTACAACTAGGTTTAATCTAATAATATAAAAATACAAATTAAAAATAGCACCAGACTCTCACTAGTAATTACACTATGGTCTAATTTAATGAATTTGATATTGAGTATGTACTGAGCTAGAATGAGCTATAGTACAACTGAGTTTAATCTAATAATATAAAAAAGGCACAACTCTCGATTGTAATTGCACTAAGGTCTTATATAAGTTGTTTACAAAAACTAGAGTATAACTAGATTTAAATTGACAAGATAAAATACACAAGTTAAGGTAGCAAAAGAATAATAAAAAAAATAATAAAAATAAAAATGGCAATGACTTGGTTATAATATGCTAGTAAGATGGTGGACAGATAAGATAAGATAAGATTTCGTTCGAATTTTTAACCCCGGAGGGTTAGCCACCCAGGATAACCCAAGAAAGTCAGTGCATCATCGAGGACTGTCTAACTTATTTCCATTGGGGTCCTTAATCTTGTCCCCCAGGATGCGACCCACACCAGTCGACTAACACCCAAGTACCTATTTGCTGCTAGGTGAACAAGGATAATATAAAAGTTGTAGTTGAAAATACTAGTTTAAAAAAGTACAGAATAAAAATTGGCAATAAAGTTTACAATAAGTTTGGTCAATATAGTTTAAAGTAAAATTGGGCAATAATAGAGATTTTAGAATAAAATTGGGCAATAGAGTATTTATTAAGGTGAGGTAGAGTAATTGAGGACAAGTTATGGTTAGTTTAAAATAAAATAAGATAGAACAGTGATGTGGTAAGATGTAAAGAAGGAGATAGATTCTGTAGATATTAAACACAATTAAGACTATGAGATGGAATGGTCATTGAATACAACAATGACAATCAAAAGTAGCTGGGGTATTAGAATTTTAGGGGGGCACAAATTTATGACAATATAACACTAACGGTGGACTGTGGGTATTATCTGCACTTTACTCTGATTTTGTTAGTCCAGCCTCAGGAATGTTTTAAGGTCATGTTCTGTAGAGATGAAGTATCTCTTCCCAGTGGGCTGTTTCCTAACTGCGATTTTTCCGTCCCTGACAAAGCACTGGTGGATTTTTTGGGCATAGCGTAATTTACTTAGCCGATAGAGGAGAATTTTTTCTCTTGTTTTGGTAAGGCACTCATTGACATAAACATCAGTTTTCATAGAAATAGATGTTTTTAGTTGGTTGTTTCTTTGTAGGCTAGTTTGGAATTTAGCAGCACTGTTTTTTTACCCGCTTGGTAGCCCATCAGTTTGCAATCCTTTAGGTCATCACTATGTATGTTAAGGCAAAGGTGGTCCTTGATAAGCTGTAGGGTGGTCTCCATGCAGGTTTCTTGGGTGACTGTGGGTGGGAGATGTTTGCTGTTAACTACAACAGCGTCAGATAGCTGTTGTTGGTCATTATGGTCTTGGAAGTTGGTTATGACATTGGCAAGTTGTTGGTCCACTCTTGATCTTTCCTCTATAATGTTGGTAGTAAGGAGGGTGACTTGGTCTTTTAGAGTGTTGATGGTGTCTAGGGACTGGGTGTGGGTGTTGCTTTGTTGTTCCAGAGTGTCTAGTTTATGTTCTAGAGCAGTGATCTTGCTGAGGTAATCTGCATTGCTAGCTTTAGTTCCTGCTTTTTCTTGAGTTAGTTTGGTGATCGTTGGTTCTGAATCGTAAGGAGTTTAGCTTTTTCCCGGGGCCGGTGATCTTCTTGCATCAAATCCTGAGAAGGAGTTATCTTGGACTGTGGCGGCGGCCAATGTTTTGTTGTCCTGTCGTGTGTTGTGGTGATGCTGGGGGGTGATGAGGGTTGTGTATTGGCGGGCATACCACAAGTTTTCCTCGTGTTATTACTGGTTTCCACCTTTGATGTTGGGTCCTTAGCGGGTTACTGGATCTTCTTTTATTCCCTTTTACCCTTGTCCTTTGGGCTGTGGCTTCGGTGAATATAGGCGATGGGTGATGGGTGAATGTTGTGGAGTATCACTTCAGTGGCAGTGGGGTAGGAGGTGGTAATACGAGTCCTATTAATTGGTAATTTGTGTACTTTTGGGTGATTTCTGCAGTTGATTTATATCATTCTGGGTATCCACACATGTTAGTGTTATGTGGGTCTTGATTAGGTCATCACTGGGCTGCTGGGAACCTCAGGTAGAAGTAAAAAAGAGGACAAGGTTCCTGTTGCCGGTGCTGCTGCCGCTGCTACTGCATTATGACCCATTTGACTATAAGCACAGAAATATGTATCCTAATCTTAAAATAATGATTCCCAAAATAGTCATAAAATTTTCCTACGTTACTCCTATATAAAACTATGAATGTGGCAAAAACAAAACTTCACATTGCTAAACTCACAAACTGGAGCGGAGGGTCAGGCACACGTAAAAGGAAGGGCACTGCAATGGATAAGGGAATACCTGACAGGAGCAGCAACGAGTCGTGGTACGTGAAGAGGTATCACAGTGTGGGCTCCTGATTACGAGCGGGGTCCCACTAGGGGTCAGTTCTAGGACCAGTGCTATTTTTGATATATGTGAACGACATGATGGAAGGAATAGACTCTGAAGTGTCCCTGTTCGCAGATGACGTGAAGTTGATGAGAAGAATTAAATCGGACGAGGATGAGGCAGACTGCAAAGAGACCTGGAGAGGCTGACATGTGGTCCAGTAACTGGCTTCTCGAATTCAAATCCAGCCAAATGCTAAGTCATGAAGATTGGGGAGGGCAAAGAAGACCGCAGACAGAGTATAGGCTAGGTGGACAAAGACTACAGACCCACTCAGGGAGAAAGACCTTGGGGTGACCATAACACCGAGCACATCACCGGAGGACATATCAACCAAATAACCGCTGCAGCATACGGGCGCCTGGCAAACCTGAGAATAGCGTTCCGATACCTTAATAAGGAATCGTTCAAGACACTGTACACTGTGTATGTTAGGACCCATACTGGAGTATGCAGCACCATCTGGAACCCACACCTGGTCAAGCTACGTCAAGAAGTTAGAGAAAATACAAAGGTTTGCAACAAGGCTAGTCCAGAGCTCAAGGGAATGTGTACGAGGAAAGGTTAAGGGAAATCGGACATGACGACACTGGAGGACAGAAGGGTCAGGGGAGACATGATAACGACATACAAGATACTGCGGGGAATAGACAAGGTGAACAGAGAATAGGATGTTCCAGAGAGGGGACACAGGGACAAGGGGTCACAACTGAAGCTGAAGACTCAGACGAGTCACAGGGACGTTAGAAGTATTTCTTCAGTCATAGAGTTGTCAGCAAGTGGAATAGCCTAGCAAGTGAAGTAGTGGAGGCAGGACCATACATAGTTTTAAGAAGAGGTATGACAAAGCTCAAGGAAGCAGAGATGAGAGAGGAATCCAGTAGCGATCAGTGAAGAGGCGGGGCCAGGAACTGAGTCTCGAACCCCTGCAACCACAATTAGGTGATACAATTAGGTGAGTACACACACACAACACACATACACACACACACACACACACACACACACTACACACACACAGCACACCACACACATCACACACACACACACACACACACACCACACACTCATCACATACACACAAACACACAAACACACACACACACACACACCACACACACAACACACCACACACACACACACACACCAACACACACACACACACACACACACACACATGCACATATGTGGTAATGCTTTATTTACAGCTAGCAAAGTCAGGGTATTTCTCCAGAATGGTCTGTAATATACCACTGTGGATAAAATACTTAGCCATTTCTTGAACACTTCTGAGGTGGCTTCAAAGCCACCTTATCTTTAATAGATAATGTACTGTGTAGGTGCTTTACATAATGAGAAAGCATTTCTTTTATTCACTGGAACCATGGCTAGGGCTAAAAGTATGCAGGTTAAAACAATAAATGGAGAAAAAGAAATTGGAATGACTTATGCAGCAAGTAGCACCACCAAACAGTACCAGCAGGTTGGTGTGGTGACCCTGGAAATTTGAAATTATGCTAGCCAAAATTAGTGCCGAATAACTGAAGGAACCGAATAACTGATTGCCGGATTTGTGATGGCGGGCCTGTACATTATTGTAAACAGATAACAATTTAGCACAAATGAGTATTACAAAGACAGGTCATATGGTCATTTACTGTGTCGCTGAGCATTCAGTAGATTGGAGTATTCTGTTAGGTAATGTAATTACAAAATAAAGTTTGATTGGGTCACAGGTTAGACATTTATGAGATACAATAATGAGAAACATTTACGAGATACAATTTATGAGATACAAATATTCAGTATTTATTTAGTTGTGCATGAGTAAGTGATTTTTGAGAAGAAACTTGAATTTATGAACAGACAGTGTTTCTTTTATATTCACAGGTAATGAATTCCAGATTTTAGGGCCTTTTATGTGCACTGAGTTTTTGCATAGCGTGAGATGGACTCGAGGAACATCAAAGAGTGATCTGTGCCTTGTGTTATGGTTGTGTGTTCTGCTGAGGTTGGTAAGGAGACGTTTGAGGGGAGGGTTTATATCAGAATTAAGTGTTCTATGAATGTAGTAGGTGCAGTAATAAGTATGGATGTTTTGAATGGTGAGTACTTTTAGAGTTTTGAATATTGGTGGAGTGTGCTGCCTGTAGTGGGAATTTGTTATTCTGACTGCAGCCTTTTGTTGGGTAATTAATGGTTTGAGATGGTTTATTGTTGTTGAGGCCCATGCACAAATTCGATAGGTGAGATAGGGGTAAATAAATGAGTGATATAGGGCCATGAGGGCTGACTGTGGAACATAGTACCGTATCTTCGATAGTATGCCTACGGTCTTGGAAATTTTTTTGGAAATTTGTTGTATATGTGCTTGAAATTTGAGTCTATTATCAAGGTGGATTCCTAAGAATTTTCCCTCTGTGAGTTTTGTGATAGGTGATCCGTTTATCTTTATGTTAAGAGGGATGTCTGTAGCTCTGTTACCAAACTGAATGAAGTAGGTTTTGTCAATGTTTAGAGTAAGTTTGTTAGTACTCATTCATGTAGATATTTTCTGTAATTCGGTATTTACAGTATTGGCTAGCGTGACTGGGCTCGGGTGAGAGAAGACCTATGTAGTGTCATCTGCAAATAGTGTGGGTTTGAGTAGTTGCGATGCATTTGGTAGGTCATTTATGTACATATATATGAGAAAGAGAAGAGGGCCTAGGACACTTCCCTGTGGGACACCAACTGTAATTGGCGATGCTGAAGAGTTTGCCCCATTTGTGTACACATTTTGGCTTATGTAACTGAGGTAAGACTTTAGGTAGTTGAGGGAGTGCCCTCTTATACCATAGTGCGACAATTTTATATGGAGCAAGTCATGGTCAACTGTATCAAAAGCTTTATGTAAGTCTATGATGATCCCCAGTGGGACTTCTTTTTTCTCTGTTGCAGTGTGTATGTGTTCTAGCATGTGTATAATAGCATCATTAGTATTTTTATTAGGCCTGAACCCAAATTGACAGGGATTGAGTATGTTGTGGGAGATGAGGTAAGAATAGATTCGCTTATGAATTAATTTTTCAAAGATTTTAGAGAGAGGGTGTAAGTTGGATATTAGCCTATAGTTATTCAAGTCTGTTTGGTCTCCTCCTTTATGGATTGGGGTGACCCTTGCTATTTTGAGAACTGTAGGGAAGGTAGAGGATTCTATGGATTTGTTAAAGAGTGTTGCAATGATTGGTGATAGTACTTGTGGCACTTTTTTGTATATAAAGGGTGGTAAGGTATTTAAATCTCCTGTCTTGTTTTTTAGCGTGTTGATAATATGGGAGACTTCAGTAGGGTTAGTTGGAGCTAGGAACAGTGTGTTCGGGTAGTTGCCAGTGAGGTAGTCATTGGGTGGGGTATCTGAGCTTGGGATTTTATTGGCAAGGTTTTTTCCTATAGTGGAGAAGAAATTATTGAGTCTGTTCGCTGTTTCAGTAGGTGGGAGTTGGGGTTCATCTGGTTTTGTTAATTCAATTTCACTATTTCATGATATCTTTTTTTGTTCCTAGAATTGCTGATAGGGTTTTCCAGGTCTTCGAAGAGTTTTGAGAGTTTCTTTACTCTCTGAGCCCGGCCATGGGTCAGGCTCGTCTGGTGCTTGCCTGGTCAGCCAAGCTGTCACTGCTAGAGACCCGGTGCCCCACATATCCATCACAGCCTGATTGCTCTGGCACCTGGTGAAGATACTTGTCCAATTTCCTCTTGAAGGCTTCTACACTTGTTCCCGCCGTGTTTCTTACATCTTCTGGTAAGATGTTGAATAGTCTGGGACCCTGGATGTTGACACAGTGTTCCCTTATAGTGCCCACTGCACCCCTGCTCCTCACTGGGTTTATTTTACACTTCTTACCATATCTCTCACTCCAGTACGTTGTTATGACAGTGTGCAGATTTGGAATGAGGCCCTGGAGTACTTTCCAGGTACATATATACAGTGGTCCCTCAATAATCGTTCGGCTCGATAGTCGTCCTTTTCAGAAATCGTCACGTTATTTTCATCCAAATATTTTCTCGCAAATGGTTGGTTGACTCGCTAATCGTCCTTCATCCAGTACATGTACTCAAGCTCTGAGCCGCCTCAGCCTCCCTTCCCAGCCAGTGTGCCATTGTTTATCAGTGAGCGATGGTCCCCTCACTTGTTCATACAAAATATTTCATAATACAGTGGACCCTCGACCAACGATATTAATCCATTCCTGAGCGCTCATTGTTAATCGAAATTATCGTTAGTTGAGTTAAT
The DNA here is from genome assembly GCF_026875155.1 of Cherax quadricarinatus. Classification (NCBI taxonomy): domain Eukaryota; kingdom Metazoa; phylum Arthropoda; class Malacostraca; order Decapoda; family Parastacidae; genus Cherax; species Cherax quadricarinatus. The sequence continues at coordinate 1,415,397 of NC_069427.1, forward strand.
TTTCCCCATAAGAAATAATGGAAATCAAATTAATCCGTTCCTGACACCCTAAAGTATTGAAAAAAAAAAATTTACCACATGAAATATTAATTTTAATGCACACAAACTGAAGAAGACATGCACAGTTACATGACACTTACCTTTATTGAATTTCTGGTGATGATTGATGGGATGGGAGGAGGGGACAGTGTTGATCTTCTTAGTGTTTAGAAGGGGAATCCCCTTCCATTAGGACTTGAGGTAGCAAGTCTTTTTCCAGGGTTACTTCCCTTGTTCTTTTAATGCCACTAGGACCAGCTTCAGAGTCACTGGACTTCTGTCGCACAACATATCTGTCTATAGAGGCCTGTACCTCCCGTTCTTTTATGGCATTTCTAAAATGTTTCACAACATTGTCAGCGTACAGGTTGCCAACATGGCTTGCAGTAGCTGTGTCAGGGTGATTTTCATCCATAAAGGTTTGCACTTTAAGCCACATTGCACAGATTTCCTTAATCTTAGAACATAAGAACATAAGAACGAGGAACACTGCAGAAGGCCTACTGGCCCATGCGAGGCAGGTCCAAGTCTCCTACCGGCTTAAGCCAATGCACCCAACCTAGTCAGGTCAGGTCACATTGACTTAAGGGAGGAACACGGCAACCGACCTGGTAGCACAAGCTATCAGGTCCAACTCACACCCACCCACATCCACTCATGTATTTATCCAACCTATTTTTAAAGCTACACAACGTTCTGGCCTCTATAACTATACTCGGGAGTTTGTTCCACTCATCCACAACTCTACTACCAAACCAGTACTTTCCTATATCCTTCCTGAATCTGAATTTTTCCAACTTAAAACCATTGCTGCGAGTCCGGTCTAGGCTAGATATTTTCAGCACACTATTTACATCCCCCTTATTTATTCCTGTCTTCCATTTATACACCTCAATCATATCCCCCCTAATTCTATGTCTTTCTAGAGAGTGCAGATTCAGGGCCCTTAGTCTATCCTCATAGGGAAGGTTTCTGATACATGGGATCAACCTTGTCATCCTCCTTTGTACATTTTCCAGAGCATTTATATCCATTCTGTAATACGATGACCAAAACTGTGCAGCATAATCTAAATGAGGCCTAACCAAGGATGTATAGAGTTGAAGAACAACCTGAGGACTCCTATTATTTATGCTTCTTGATATGAAGCTAAGGATTCTATTAGCTTTATTGCGAACACTTATGCACTGTTGTCTTGGTTTCAGATTACTGCTAACCAGAACTCCTAAATCTTTTTCGCAATCCTTAATATTTAGATCTACATTATTTAGTTTATATGTGGCATGGTTATTGTCCTGTCCAACATTTAGAACTTTGCATTTGTCTATATTAAAACTGCATCTGCCACTTCTCCGACCACTGCATCAGTCTATTCAAATCTTCCTGGAGTGCTCGAATGTCCTCGTCAGAATGAATTCGACGGCCTATTTTGGTGTCATCGGCAAACTTGCCGATGTCGCTCTTTATGCCTCATCTATGTCGTTTATGTAGATTGTGAACAGCAGGGGGCCCAACACTGGGCCCCTGTGGAACACCGCTCGTGATGCTTCCCCACTCTGATTTCTCCCCATTTATGCAAACTTTCTGCTGCCTATTTGTCAACCATGCCTCTATCCAGGAAAAAATTTCTCCTCCTATTCCATGTGCCTTAATTTTCCTCAATAGTCTCTGATGTGGGACCCTGTCAAAAGCCTTACTGAAGTCCATATACACAATATCATATTCATTACCATGATCTACCTCCTCAAATACCTTAGTGAAAAAAGTTAATAAATTCGTAAGGCAGGAACGCCCCTTTGTAAAACCATGCTGAGATTCGTTGATTAATTTATGCTTTTCAAGGTGGCTACGAACTGCCTCGGCAATTATTGATTCCATAAATTTTCCCACTATGGAGGTTAGGCTTATTGGTCTATAGTTCGAAGCTAAGGACCTGTCACCTGTTTTGAAAATAGGTATCACATTTGCCATTTTCCACTTATCTGGCACCATGCCAGTTTGTAGTGATATGTTGAAAAGATTAGCCAAAGGTGTGCTAAGCTCCTCTTTACATTCCTTTAGAACCCTTGCATACAGTTCATCAGGGCCTGGGGATTTGTTAGGTTTTAATTTATCTATTTGCCTAAGGACCATGTCACTTGTGACCCTAATCGTGCACAGTTTATTATCGTCCTGTTCTACATAATATATCATTACTGGAATATCGCTGGTATCCTCATGTGTAAAAACTGAGAGGAAGTATGTGTTAAAAATTCTACACATTTCCTTATCACTGTCAGTGAGCTGACCCGAGGAACTTTTGAGTGGGCCTATCTTGTCCCTGATCTTACTTCTGTATACCTGAAAGAATCCTTTAGGGTTAGTCTTCGATTCTCTTGCAACTTTAACCTCATAATCTCTTTTTTGCTTTTCTAATTCCCTTTTTTATTTCTCTCTTTAACTGAATATATCGATTTCTTAATTGCCCCTCTCCTCTTTTGATTTGCCTATATATGCCTCTCTTTTGACCAATCAGATATTTTAATCTATTGTTCATCCATTTAGGATCATTTTTGTTTGATCTGATTTCCCTATTTGGAACATAATTTGACTGAGCAGCTATAACTATGCCCTGGAAGCATCATATTGGCAACCATCACCACCTACCTGACCCTTAGTCAGGTCATTCCAGTTCAGCCCACCTAAGTAATTTTTCAGTCCTATGAAATCAGCCAAGCAAAAGTCAGGGACAGAGACTTGATTGCCATTATATTAAAACTGAGTGATTTGTGATCACTTTCCCCAAGCTCATCATTAACCTCAAGATTATTAATTAGTGAAGAAGTAGGCAACTTCTTCAATTTCTCTATCCCCTCCTCCGAAGCAGTTTCCTCAGGTGTGGCCTCTTGCTGTTGAAGATGATCTAGCAGCTCATCAGTGGGTAGTTCTTCATTATCCTCCTCCACCAACTCTTCCACATATTCCCCACTAACCTCCACCCCAAAGGACTTCCCCAATGCCACAATGGATTCCTCAACTGGCATAGGATTCTCAGGGTTAGCCTCAAACCCTTCAAAATCCCTTTTGTCTACACATTCTGGCCACAGTTTTTTCCAAGCAGAGTTCAAGGTCCTCTTAGTCACTTCCTCCCAAGCCTAACCTATAATGTTTACACAATTGAGGATGGTAAAGTGATCTCTCCAAAACTCTCTTAGAGTCAGTTGAGTTTCTGAGGTCACTGCAAAGCACCTTTCAAAAATAGCTTTTGTGCACAGTTTCTTGAAGTTGGAAATGACCTGCTGGTCCATGGGCTGCAGGAGAGGAGTGGTATTAGGAGGCAAAAACTTCACCTTAATGAAACTCATGTCCCTAGAAAGTCGCTCTGCCAAGTCTGAAGGATGACCATGAGCATTGTCTAATACCAGGAGGCACTTAAGGGGGCTACAGGGCAAATTTCGTAACTCGTTTATTTACCGTCCGATTTTCTCCAGTTTTGGTGCACAAGACAAAGTGTTCTCACTCTTTCTTGAAAATATTTATAAAAAATATACCTCAAACAACAACTGAGAAAAGACTGATTTACTGAAAATGCCCTTGATGTTGATGTAACTCTTATATGCGGCTACGTAAGGTGGTTTGGACACTTGGTGCCGAGAGAACAATGCTAATACTAATTCGGACCGTAAGATTTCCCTCTAAATACCTTATCGTTATTTCACAAAAAAATAAAGTTTGTTAGTATCTGGAATATGGCAAAAAATCTGCCCTTTACTCCCACATAACTCCCGAAGTATTTGGAATATTTCCAAAAATTCTAACGGTCAAAATAAGAGAAATCATTATTCTACAATATCCGTGAATATTATTCCATTTAATTAAGTAATAAAGGACCCACATCAAATTATAGGTGAATAAGTTACTTCCGAGATATCGGCCGGGAACGCCGGCCGGCCCCCGTCTCAAAAAAAAAAAAAAAAAATTTCGCGAAAATCGCGTTTGTTTGGGTGTATTTCTTAGTAAACTGATGTTCTAGTGCAGTTAGCCTCTAAACACCGTTTTTCTCTTACTCAGAGACGACAGGGTGACCAGTTACACTTTTATATCGAAATATTCCCGATAATCTCTGGGCCATATTATGGCCTATTTTATTCAGTCTAGAGTATATAACATGTTTGTATGTTATTTAGAGTGTTTATTATATCATATTAGATCAATTCTGATAGACAAATAAGCCGTAGAGTTGATATATAAGCTGATATAAGCGAAATAATGGGTGATTCCTGGCTGGCACCTCGGGAGCAGGAACACTGCTGATCGTTTCCCGTCTGGTTCCCGGTAGTCACTAAGTCTGCCGATAAGCTCCACCTACTGTTTTATGATGCCAAATAGTCAGTTATTATATTAGAAAGAATAATGCAAGAAAAGGCGATAAAAAACAAGAAAATAACTCCAAAAAATATATAGGCCGTGAGCAGACTCGGTACCAACATCGCCGTCACCATACCTGATATAAATGACTATAATTTCTTGTAGAAACGTCGTAGAACATTCATTCTGGTACCATTGTGTTGCCAAAGAGTTGAGCTATTTTTCAGTATATATAACTCAATTTCCATATTTTTTCGATTTTTCGGTGAGCGCGCGCGGAAAATTGCCCGCCTCCCCCCTTAAGGTCCAATTTATTTTCCAGGAGGTAATTTTTCACAGTGGGGGCAAATGCATGGTGTAACCAGTCATAGAAAAGTCCCTAGTGACCCATGCCTTACTGTTTGCCCTCCACAGCACACACAAATTAGCCTTGAGGACATTGTTTTTCCTGAACACTCTGGGAGTTTCAGAGTGATACACCAATAAAGGCTTCACTTTGCAATCACCACTAGCATTGGCACACATCAACAGAGTAAGCCTGGCTTTCATAGGCTTATGTCCTGGGAGTGCCTTTTCCTCCTGAGTAATGTACGTCCTGCTTGGCATTTTCTTCCAAAACAGGCCTGTTTCGTCACAATTAAACACTTGTTCAGGTTTCAGTCCTTCACTGTCTATGTACTCCTTGAATTCCTGCACATATTTTTCAGCCGCTTTGTGGTCCGAACTGGCAGCCTCACCATGCCTTATCACACTATGTATGCCACTACGCTTCTTAAATCTCTCAGACCAACCTTTGCTGGCCTTTAATTCACTCACATCACCACTAGCTGCTGGCATTTTTTTAACCTTAAATTCACTCACATCACCACTAGTTGCTGGCATTTTTTTAATTAAATCGTCATGCAACTTCCTAGCCTTTTCACATATGATCGCTTGAGAGATGCTATCTCCTGCTATCTGTTTTTCGTTTATCCATGTTATCTCTTGGAAATTGGTCATCCTGTGTTATTTAACTATTATAAGAGAATATGATCATCACTTAATATTATAGCGTGAAAGTCCCCATTTATAGCTAGAATAGAGACTTTCGGCGTTATGTTATTGTGTTAAAATATATAAAAAATACTATGGTATTATCCCTATTTTATTATTATTATTATTGTTGTTAGGTAGGATTATTATGTATATAGAGCATAAGTCTCGGAACCATCCGGTGAATTGTTCAATTGTTTATGTCCGGCTGACTGACGTTTGGGTCAGGTGATCCAACCTGACGACGCGTCAACAGACTGGCAGGTAGTCAGTCCGCTCCCTGTTCTAGCCTTGACAACTGATCGTATATTGGTTCTCTCTTAGGGTGTACGTTTGAATGGGTTTGAGAATTAGGCTCTAGAGCTGACTCAGTTTGTTCCTCATTGCTCTGAAAGATTCTTTTGATATTTACATTCTCGATCAGTTCAGTAATCCATAGAGATACGTCTTCTCAGACAAACTCTTGCTTTCTACTTCCTTTACGGCCAGATTCAAAGGTCTTGTTGAATCTTGTACATTTTGTAGTTTGAGTTTACACAGTCTTGTTAAGACAAAGACATAAATGTTAGTGAAGACTTAATTACAGGAAGAATAATTAATCTTCCTTATTAAGGTGATACTTCCATGATTTTGAACTAAATAAGTATACAGTGGACCCCCGGTTAACGATTTTAATCCGTGCAAGAGGGCTCATCGTTATGCGAAATAATCGTTATGCGAATTAATTTTCCCCATAAGAAATAATGGAAATAAAATTAATCCGTGCAAGACGCCCAAAAGTATGAAAAAAAATTTTTTTTACCACATGAAATGTTAATTTTAATACACACAAACTGAAAAAGGCATGCACAATTACATGACACTTACTTTTATTGAAGATCTGGTGATGATTGATGGGATGGGAGGAGGGGAGAGCATTATCTTCTTACTGTTTAGAAGGGGAATCCCCTTCCATTAGGACTTGAGGTAGCAAGTCCTTTTCTGGGGTTACTTCCCTTCTTCTTTTAATGCCACTAGGACCAGCTTCAGAGTCACTGGACCTCTGTCGCACAACAAATCTGTCCATAGAGCTCTGTACCTCCCGTTTCTTCAAGACTTTCCTAAAATGGGCCATAACATTGTCATTGAAATAGTCACAAGCACGGCTTGCAACAGCTGTGTCAGGGTGATTTTCATCTATAAAGGTTTGCAGTTCAAACCACTCTGCACACATTTCCTTAATCTTTGAAGTAGGCACAATGGATTCCACAACTGGCATAGGCTTCTCAGGGTTAGCCCCAAACCCTTCAAAATTTTTCTTAATTTTCCATACTAATTCTCACCCTTTTTACCACAGGGTTGCACTAGAAGCTTTCTTGGGGCCCATGGTCACTTATTTTCCAGAAACACCACCGAAAACACTGTAATAATACGAAATATTCCGAGTGTATGCTTGGATGTTACCGCGGAGGCTGGCTGGTAAACAATGGGACGGCCGGCACATGTGAGGGCACATTGGACGCGTCTCGGACGAAAATCGGTATGCGGGTTTTTAATCGGTATGCGGGGCAAAAATTTTGCGATAAAAGTAATCGTTATGCGGAAAAATCGCTATGCGATGCCATCGTTATGCGGGGGTCCACTGTATTGTAAATTTATTGTACAAAGTATTAAGATATAATATTAGGTACAGAGAAAAGATAAAGTATTGTATTTAAATACTTTAATAAATTTGAATATTATTCTATAAAGTTTCCCAGTTGAAATTATTTCCCCTAGACTCTAAAATACCTTTAACAAATGCTGATCCTAAATCTTGTTACATAAGAAAATAGTAACAGACCACATTCTGAAGTTCTTTATAAAATTTCTTATTCGCAACAATCCACACCAATAAGAGTCTCTCAACATCTTCTATCACTTGCGATCTCAGTTTCAAAAACATAGTTGCACCTTTGGCAAGAACAGCTTCCTTGATTGCTGTTTTCTTGCCCACAATAGTAGCGATGGTTGATTGGGGTTTACTATACAACCTGACCAGCTCGGAGACACGCACTCCACTTTCATACTTAGCAATGATCTCTTTCTTCATCTCCATAGTAATTCTCACCCTTTTTGCTGTAGGGTTGGCACTAGAAGCTTTCTTGGGGCCCATGGTGACTTAGTTTGCAGGTGCAATCACTACAAAGGCTGTGATAATATGAAATGTTCCAATTGTATGTTTGGAAGCGACCCCGGTGGCTGGCTGGCTTGTAAACACTGGCACCCATGGGACAAGTGAGGCGCGCTCAGGCCAAAGTGGATGTGTCTCGAATGGAACGAATAGCGTTGGTCGGGTTTTTTAGCGCTAGTCGAGTCAAAATTTTTGCATTAAAATGTATCGCTGGTCGGATTTATCGTTAATCGATGCCATCGTTGGTCGAGGGTCCACTGTATTCCATTCATTTTAGTGCTTGCAAGTGCTAAATAAGCTACCATGGCTCCAAAGAAAGCTCCTAGTGCCAAGCCTTTGGTAATGAAAGTGAGAAATACGATTTATGAAAAACATCATTGAACAATATGAAAGTGGCCGAACTGGCCAGGATATATAACAAATCCTGTACAACCATATCTTCCATCGTGGCCAAGAAAAAGGAAATCAAGGAAACTGTTGTTACAAAAGGGGTAAATATGCTGACAAAAATGAGATCAACAGTACTCGAAGATGCTGAGAAGTTATTATTGGTGTGGATAAACGAGAAACAATTAGCAGGAGATACAACGTATGTCCATTGGTGAGTAGTTCACACCACTCTTCCCTCTCCCCCTTTGATGAGTTGACATGAAGGGATATACTGTGTAAGGCCAGTTCACACTCACTGCTGACTGGGTGAACTGCGTCTTGGCAGACCTACTAGTACTCCAGTACTGTTCTCTCCTGGTGTCTTGGAGAATCTAGTTGAGAAACTCCTGAACTGGCTTGAGTTGAAAATTCTGTGGTGAAGACAGCAGAAAATCATATCCAGATACAATTTGTCTACCAGTGTCATGTGTAGAAGTTCCAGTGATATTGACCTTACTCAGTGAAGGAGTTCCTTTTTGATGTACGTATATACTCTTTCAAGTCATGTGTTACTATTGAGGAAACAGTCTTGCTCCTCTGAATATTTTCAAGTGTAGTGTCCGTATAGACACTGAAGGTACTAGTTTAGACTAGTTAAGACCCATAATATTGTATACCTACAATTTAGTATTTTTAAGTGATTGAAAGAATCTCATTAAGTAATATTTAATAGATGTTTACGAATATCCAAGAGAAGTATTTAAAATTTTTAATAAAAGCCTGCAAAATGCTGAGTAATTCTTATTTGTGCCCTATATTTCCAAGATTTGAAGTTCCTTTTTATTTTTGGAAGTGATTTTGTTATGGTGGGCACTAAACCTGGCAAACGACTAAGATTCGAACCATAACAGGGCCCAGTACTGGATGTTGTTTTTCCCTTAGATTTGGCATAAGAGAAGAAGTATTTTGCTTTGTTTTTTTCAGTTTCCTTTATGGCTTTTAGTTCTTCCTGTGATTCTTGTCTCCTGTAAGATTCCTTCAGCTCAAGTTCGATATTTGCAATTTCATTGACTAGTGCCTCACTTCATATTTCAGATATATTGGCCCCACTCAGCAGCTCTGTGACTCTTCACCTTCTTTTGTATAGGGAACATCTCTTTCTAGTTTACATCTTTTCTTTCTTTTTCTTAATGGAATGTCTTGAGCAGATCTGAAGAACCACAGAATCCATTTTTTTCAAAACAAGTGTTTGGATCCGTGTTGTTTAGGATATCTTCCCAGCTTGTTTCATTTAGCACGTGGTTTACTTGATCCCATTGTATGTTTTTGTTGTTGAAATTGAATTCTTGAAGAGACCTTCATGACTGCTCACATTTTGCTGGTCAGTAGCCCTGTGCATACATGTCTGTACCTCTGTTATATTATGATTTGAGTGTACTGTCTTCGATACAGTTATATTACATATCAGATTGTCATTGTTAGTGTAGATGAGGTTCAGCATATTTTCTAGTCTTGTAGGTGTTACTGTTTGCTGACTTGAGGTGAATTTCGTGCAGAGATTTAATAGTTCATGTGTATGTGTGAATTTTCAGCTGAGCTGCCTCCCGGGGTGATCTCTGCTCAAACATTGTTTGCTATACTCTTCCATTTTAGGTGTCTCAAGTTGAAATTTCCTAGTAGTAAGATGTTTGGGGCAGGAGTTGGGAGATTTTCCAGACGGTGGTCAATTTTCTCAAGCTGCTCCTGGAATTGCATCTGGAGGCTTGTATACTACCACAGTGACATGGTTTTGGTTTTCAATCTTTACTGCCAAAACTTCAACTACATCATTTGAGGTGTTTAGTAGTTCTGTGCAAATGAGCGACTCTGTGACATACAGGCCAACCCCACCCCCCTCCTTCCTTTGTTACCTCTTTAGTCTGTCGCATTGGAATAGGTTATAACCTGGGATCCATATTTCATTGTCATAATGATCCTTTATGTGGGTCTCTGTGAATGCTGCAAACATTGCATTTGACTCCATGAGCAGTCCCTAGATGTAAGGAATTTTGTTGTTTTTTGATGCTTTAGACCCTGTATGTTTGCAAAGACAAATGTCATTGTATTGGTGGAATTTAGGGGATTTTATTTGCTGGCCTGGTCACAGACCGGGCCGTGGGGCGTTGACCCCCGGAACTCTCTCCAGGTAAACTCCAGGTAAACTGTTGTTCTGGAGTAGAGGCCAGTGTCCGTGCCTCTACTCCAGAAGTGTTTTCAGGTGATGTAGGATTATTGTCATTTCTTGCCAGTCTTTTTACCCTCCTGGCCCTAAAAAAAAAAACCTCTGTCCCTGGAGAGGTTGTGGCTCCTCTCTATTGTTTCCCATAGTCTGGCTGGTCTGTGTCTTCTAGTCCCCTTTAGGTGATGTGTCTGGCAGTATTCATTGTAGCATTTTCTTTCATGGTAACACATTTCTGGGTGAAATAAGTTACAAGAATGGAAGTTGCATTTTCCTGTTGTCATGTGGATGTGGCATTTTTTTTGGATGGTCAGAGGTGCATGTCCCACCTGTTTTACCAGATATACCATGCCTGCAGATACCCAAGGCATAGTATTTACATACATTGTAATTCTGTTTGCAAGGATATATTGTAGCTGTGTTCACTGCTGGTGCATTTATTTTTCCTGTTTCCTCCCTATCTGTCACCCCTGTATGGACATCAGTGCTTCAATCAGGTTTTGCTGGTAGTTTGTCAAAACTATTCCCTTAGGCATCATCCCATGTTAATCCATCTCCAGCAGTATCTCTATTTTGAACCTCTGTGGACTGAATAATGTTGTCTTCACTGTCCTCCAGGACAACACTAGTACTCTCATCAGCACTGTCTTCTAAGACATCACTAGAACCCTCTGGAGCACTTTCCTCCAGGACTACACTAGCACCCTCAGCACTGTCCTCCAAGAAAGCACTAGCACCCTCAGGAGCACTGTCCAAGACAGCCCCATCCCTACCACCCATCTTATTTTCCCAGCTGTCATACCATGCTGACATGTCTTTCAAGAAGGATCTTTTATTGGTGTTCTTGTCTTTTAATATAGATGTCATTTTCTCATACAGGTGTATCTCGTTTGGGCAGACCCAAAAACATCTCTCTGAGTTTATGTCAAGTTTGGTCACTGGTTTAAAGTCCCTGCATATACCATGGGACCACAGAGATGGCAAGCAATCCAGGCCTGTTTTTGTCCCTTACCCTTTCTGCAGACTACACAGATCTTCATGGTGGTGGTCATCTTACAATACTTGTCAACTCTCCTAGCTAGCTAGTCTGTAATTCCCTGAGGTACTTAATTTTTTGTAACAGTTCTTCTGATTTGGCTTTATTTCCAACGAAACTGTTTGATTCCACCCGAATCCAGACGACTCCAGTTAGTGGATCACTGTATATCTTTTTTCTAATGATCACCTTAGCAGTTGATCTGTCAGTCTGTATTGTAACTATTTGTTGTAGTTACTGTTTGAGTGTTTGATAAGGGCACGTAGAGCCCCGTCAGTTAGTGAAACCAGTCAGAGGATACCTTGTTATCAACGAATCCATTTGAATCCGGTCATTTGATGAATCCGGGCAGATCCGGATTAGGCTCACTGGGTGATTTTGGACTACCTCATGAAAAGGACTACTGGAAAGAAATTAAACAGAGTAATATGTGTTCAGTTTGATACAGAAAGTATAACTTGCCTGTTTGGGCACCGGTGGTTTCAGTGTATGAAGATTATTGGAGGAATAATGATTTTTGTTTTGCATATAGCGACCGCTGCAGGCTTACCACATACTGTATACGTCACTCCATCACAATAAGTACTAACAAGTATACACTGTTTATCATATTTCTACAAAACTGTACACTTTTCATTTTTCTTCAAGATTCTGCACCTCTTCGTATTTCAATTGGAATGTTTTACTCCCTGGAATCACTAATTATAGGTCAGGTACACTTGCAGACCTGCATGGGAGGGTTGTGATGACTGCTGGCGACTGTTTACTACATGAACCTGCATCTTTGGGTCTTACACTTCAGTTTTAAATTTCACCTTATTATTTATTATCCATATACAGTGGACCCTCGACCAGCGATTTAATCCGTTCCTGAGAGCTCATCATTAGTCGAAATTATCGTTAGTCGAGTTAATTTTCCCCAGAAGAAATAATGGAAATCAAATTAATCCGTGCAAGACACCCCAAAGTATTGAAAAAAAAAATTTTACCACATGAAATATTAATTTTAATACACACAAATTGAAGAAGACATGTAGAATTACATGACACTTACCTTTATTGAAGATCTGGTGATGATTGATAGGATGGGAGGAGGGGAGTGTGTGGATGGTGTTAGTGTTTAGAAGGGAATCCTCTTCCATTAGGACTTGAGGGTGTCAAGTCCTTTTCCGGGGTTTACTTCCCTTCTTCTTTAATGCCACTAGGACCAGCTTGAGAGTCACTGGACCTCTGTTGCACAACATATCTGTCCATCGAGGCCTGTACCCTCCCGTTCCTTTTTGATTTGTCTAAAAATGGTTCACAACATTATCATTTTAATATCCACCAGCACAGCTTGCAATAGCTGTGTGAGGGTGATTTTCCCACCCTTAAAGGTTTGCACTTCAACTTTGCCACTTTTCCCTTAATCTTTTCTTCATATCCATAGTAATTTTTCCCCCTTTTTTTGCTGTAGGGTGGGCCCTTAGAAGTTTTCTGGGGGCCCATGGTGACTTATTTTGCATTTTTCAATTACAAAAAAACGCTGTGAAAAAAATAAAAATTTTCCGATTGTTTGTTTTGATGGGATTTAGGGGTGGCTGGCTGGTTGAAAAACACTGGCCCCAAACGGGACAAATGGGCGCGCTCAGGAAAAAAGTGGACGCGTCTCGAAGGGAAACGAATCGTTTTTTGGTTTCGATTTTTTTTAGGTTAGTCGAGGAAAAAATTTTTCCCTTTAAAAATGTATCGTAGTCGGATTTAATTTTTAGATGTTTCCCATCTTTTGGTTTAAAGGGGGTCCACGTATTTGGTCCCAAATGGGGGGTTACCCCTATAACATATTTTATAAAACACGTTATCAGGGGACTGTCTTTATTAAGAAAAAAAGTTCTAATTTTATTTTCACTGGCAACTAGGCCAAAAATTTTCCCTCAGAGGGGGGTTTATGCTTTGTTATTGTACACTGATTCGACTTTTTTTTTCCAGTAGTATTTTTTTCTGCAGTATTGGTTCCAACGCTGGAAGGATTTTTCTTATAATTTCACTGGCACAGTTTAAATTTTCTAGCAGGGAAAGAGGGGACCGAAAAAAACACAAAAAGAACACGGTGGAGGGCCCAGCCCCCCCCCCGGGGGGGTTTGTGTTAGGGTTGGGGGGGCGCCTTCTTTACATTTTTTTAAAGGGTTGTCAAATTAACCACTTCGTTTGTGTATCATTTCCCCCATCGCCCATACTGGTGCACAACTTGCCAGGCACATTCTGCTGAATTCATGTTTCCCTTAAAAACTTTAAAAATCAACCCCAAAAGACTTTGAAAAAAACCAAATAAATGACAGGGCCCATCCTTTGACCCCCACGAGACTCTTTACCTCCATGTTCTTAAAGAAAACTGCAAAAAACCCCCTGTTGCATCCCTTTCCGCATTTGTGGGGGGGGGGGGGCAGGGGAACAGGGGTTCCCGCACTCACAAAAAACAACAGACATAGTCCCACTCCAAAAAGGGTTGGCACTAAGAAAATTTCCCAAAAGAATACAGACTAAATAGACAAAATTCCATAACAAAAAAAATTCTTTGAAAGGGTTCTAAGAAGCAAAAAAGGCAGCCCCCTAGTCCCCATCATTTTAAAACACCCCAGGGAACAGGGTTTAGAGCAGGTTGCCCCTCCCGGTCCAGCTCTTGATCACTATGAAAAAGGTCCTGCATGCTTTTAGGGGATAAAAAAACACAGATTGTTTAAAAAAGGGGATTTTCCCAAAAGCTTTCTACAAGTTTTGCCAGGTGTAATAACACAAAAAAGGGTGTGATAAGGGAAAATTAACAGGAAAAGTTGGTAGATGGTTCAACAATTTCCCTGACAAATAAAAACACAAAGAGAAAATAGTAAATAGAGTAAATTTTAAAGGAGCTAGGGGAAAAACCCTTGTTCACAAGGCACGTACTCGCCCCCATTTTTTCCCTTTAAACCTCATATTTGACAAGAGACGAAAAGCCATAGCCCCAAATGTCTTCCTTTGTAGATGAAAACCCGGGATTCCCATGGAAAGTGATTTCCCCGTAAAAGGACACTGCAAGACTCAAGGGGAAACAAAAACCAAAATCTTAAAGGGGGGGCCAAATCAAAAAAATTTGGGATTTTCAATAAAGGAAAAAATTTCAATATTTAAATATGGAAACTTGAGAAAATTTAAAAATGTATCGGGTATCCCAAAAATTTTAAAACCCAAAAAAATTAGAGAAAAAAAAGAAATGTGGGGGGACCGGGGAGTGTTAATGTCAGAGGGAATCTTCCCTTCAAAGCCCACAAGAATGTATCTACGGCATTCCCTAGGAAAATGATAAAGGTAATGAGAACCTTAAAAAGTTGGGATCCCAACCCCATAAAGATTCTTTCAATCGCTTGTTTTTTTTAAAGGCTGGAATACTGTTTGTACATAACTGCCCCCTAAAGGGCAGACGAAATTGTGACCGGGAGGGGGTTTTACAAAAAAAACTTTCATGGCAACTTAGTATGATAAGCACCCAAATTACTGGGAAGGGTTTAAAAAGGCCCCCTTTATCTGTTTCGGGACCCGCAGCAAAGAGAGATACTTAAAAGGGCCCTGGGGGGTTGAAACCAAAAATTGCCCCCCCCAAAAATATTCCCTTTGAATAAAAAGACTCGGCAGCGATCCCAACCCCCCCCCAATGAAAAGCAGGGGTGCCACGAGTACGTGAGAGAAAAATAAATTAAGTGTCCGGGCCAAAACTGTTAAAACTGTCTCCCGGCAAAACATAAGGAGGATTCCCAATAGACCCTGGCTGTTTTTAAAAAAAAGGATTAAAACGGCACCTAAAGTCAGTATACCAGTGGGCTATGGTTCATACTTTGGGGTTTGAGTTGACCAAGAGTAACGCCTGGTTGAAACAGACCCTGATCCACCAAAAAGGGGCCGGGGCTCAGGGGCCCAATCCCCCGGGGCCTTGACCCCCCAAAAACCCCCTCAGGTAAACTCCAAAGGGAAACCTTTTTTATAGCTGCTTTCCCAAATTTTGGTGGCAAAGCCAAACCCTTTTGGGCCAAATTTGCCACAAAACTGTGAAAATCCAAACTCCAAAACTGTAGCTTCAATAGACTAAAATTTTTGGAGCGAAAAATCAATAATGGGGGGAGGGGATTCCCGGGAGGGTTTCAGGGGTTGGGTTTACTCTGAAAAAACCCCGGTAGATCGGGCTTGATCCCAAACCCGGCTGTTATGTTGGCACCGAAAACCCCAGGTTTGGGAAACCTAGCTTGACTGGTCAGGTATGACTTTTTTATTTCCTGTCCGTGCCTTCTTGAAGGGCAGCCCGGGGTTTTATTGGGAATTCCCCCCTTTTGTATGCTGGAAAGGGGGTTTGAACCCGTTTGGGCCCCTGAGGACTTATTGTTTTTGTTCTTATTGTGGTAGTGGCACCCCCGCTTTTTATTTCAGGGGTGTTGCATTTTATCGCCGGTCTTTTGGTTCATAGAGTTAAATTTTGTGTGCAAGTTTTGGGACTAATCCCCCTAGGATTTTCAAAAAAAGGTTTAGCCCTTTCCCCCTTTTGGCATCACAGGACCCTTAAATGTTTCTGGATTATTTTTTTGTATTTTTTATAACATTTTTATTCCTTTTTGACTATTTTTGTTCACCCAGTTTAAACTAAACTTGTACTATGAGGTGCACAATAAAGTGCGATTTGTTAAATATGTAATTTATTTGGAAAACTGTGAAAGCTGCCAAAAACCCAGAGAATGTAAAAATCAGTTGAACACCAGGTATTCCCCTTTTTTTTTGAACTTTTTTTGACTTCTTCCATTCTTTTTTTTGTTTTTGTTCTTTGTTCAATACTCACCTCTCTCCCTTTTCAATTTTGGACTACAAATATTTTAAGGTAAGTAAATTTGTGGGTATATTTGCATTTTAAACAACACTAAATAAAAATCTCCTCTCACCTTTTTATTAAGGGCTCAGATATTTTAAGGGAAAATAATGAGTTTTTACTTTATGTGTATTTTACTCTTTTATTGTTTTTTGTAATAAAGTAAAAGTTATGCAAAAATTTAAAAAAAGTTTTAAGGTTGGATTTTCCTTTTTTTTTATTTTTTACTTTTCTTTAAAATTTAAAAAATTTTAATTTTTCCAAATTTTGGGATCATTACAAAGTGGGTGGAGCAGCTATAGGGAGAGGAGAGAAGTGACCCGTGTCCCCAGTAACTCATGATTTGGCCCATGACCGTGGGGGGTTTTGCCCTTGGCACTATAAATTTTTTTGTATAATTATAAATATTACATCGTTTAAAGGGTTTTTTTCCCCATCATATTTATTAAGAAAAATTTTTTGGGTTTTAAAAAAAAAAATGTTGAAGCATGATAAAAAGGGTCCCAAAATAATAAAAAAAAATGAAATTATATGGAGAGATATTGGGGGGTGGGGAGGGGCTATACGAGAGGGAGAAGGTGCGACAGGGCTGACAAGGGAAGGGCGCTCATTGCACAATAAAAAATTGTATAATTTTATATTTTACAATAAAGGGTTTTCTTTTTTTCTATTTATTCCAGGGGGGGGAAAGGGAGGGGTAAAAAAAGTTAAAAACCCTTACAGAAAACCCTTACGCGCTATGCGCCGGGAAAAGGGAACTATAGATACTCTTTTCTTCCCCAAAAACTGAAAAAAATGTAATTTTTCAGAAAAAAAAGGAAAAAAACCCAAAAGTAAAAAATTTGCTGTTTCATGCATTTCCTGGAAAATTTTCACCCAAGGAAAATTATTTTAATTATTTAAAGTTGTTTTACCATTTTTAATAAACAAATTTAAAGGAAATTTTTAAAAGAAAAATTTAAAATGAATTTTTTTTAATTTTAGGTGGTGACATTTTTGAAGTGTTTAGTTAAAGGGGGGGTTCCTATTTGTGACGAATTCTTTTTCCGACTGGGTTTTTGGGGAAAAGGGCTCCACTGGTAAGTGAGGAGAGGCTTTTATTACAATAATAATGCCACAAGTTTTTGCAATGGAAGCAAAGGGGGAATGTATGGATTATTAAGGCCCTTTTTGGGCTATAAGAATTATCCTTTTTTTTTACAAAAATTTTAAATTGCTTTTAATTAATAATCTTTGTTAAAATATGAAAAAAATTACTGTTTCCCACGGTTTCCCAATATGATTAAAAAAAGCAATAATGTTATGGGTTTTGGCCCCTAATGCCAAGGCAAAAAAAAAGAGGCTCTCTTTGCATTGCAACCCCCCTATTGTAAATTAAAATCTCAATGATTTTTTAAAAAGAAAAAAATTAATAAATTAAATAAATAAAATAAATATCAACAGTCTTATTGAGTGTAAATCATAGGTAGTGAATTTTGCAACAAGGAAAAGGGGGCTGGAGGCAGTGGAGATGTTTGTCAGAGGGAAATGTGTGGTGTGAAATTATGCAGAGAATTCTAGTTTGGAAATTAGGAAAAGGGTGCGAATTCCCAAAAAACATTGCCCGAGGTCTGAGGAGGGGTTTTTTGAAGTGGTTTGACATTAGGTAAAAAGTAAGGGGTTTCAGGTATGCCAAATAAGTTACATAGATTATAATTTTTTTTATTTATTTTTTTTTATTATCCACGGGCCCCGTTTCCCCACCAGGCAGGGGGCCCCCAAAAAAGAAAAAACTTTCACCCATTCACTCCTCACTGTCTTGCAGGGGGGGTGCTTTACCTCTTTTTTTCCCGGGGTTTACCTGGAGGGAGTTTCGGGGGTCAACCCCCCCCGCGGCCCCGGTCTGTGACCGGGCCCTCCTGGTGGTCAGCGCCCGATCAACCCCGGTGTTTTCTGTGGCGCACGCAAAACCCCAAAGTACGAGCCACGCCCGGCTGATCAGGGCGATTTGGTGCTTGTCCCGTCAGCTTGAAAACTGCCCGGGGTTGTTTGGGAATCCCCTTTTGTGTGCTGGGAGGGAGTTGAACAGTCTCGGGCCCCCGAACTTTTGTTGGTCTCTTAACGTGCTAGTGACCCCCCTGCTTTTCATTGGGGGGATGGTGCATCGTCTGCCAAGTCTTTTGCTTTTTAAAACTGCAACATTAACACCCCTCCTTCAGAGTGCAGGAAATGTACTTCCATCTCCAGGACTCAAGTCCGGCCTGGGGTTTTCCCCTGAATCCCTTCATAAATGTTACTTTGCTCACACTCCAACAGCAGTCAAGTATTAAAAACCATTTGTCTCCATTCACTCCTATCAAACACGCTCGCATGCCTGCTGGAAGTCCAAGCACCCTCGCACAAAAACCTCCTTTACCCCTCCCCCCAAACCCTTTTCCCTAGGCCGCCCCCTACCCCGCCTTCCTTCCACTACAGGACTGTTTCACTCTTGAAGTCATTCTGTTTCGCTCCATTCTCTCTACATGTCGAACCACCTCAACAACCCTTCCTCAGCCCTCTGGACAACATTTTTTGTAATCCCGCACCTCCCCCTAACTTCCAAACTACAAATTCTCTGCATTATATTCACCACCACACTTGCCCTCAGACATGACATCTCCACTGCCTCCAGCCTTCTCCTCGCTGAAACATTCATCCCCCACGCTTCACACCATATAAGAGCGTTGGTAAAACTATACTCTCATACATCCCCTCTTTGCCTCCAAGGACAAAGTTCTTTGTCTCCACAGACTCCTAAGTGCACCACTCATCTTTTTCCCTCATCAATTCATGATTCACCTCATCTTTCATAGACCCATCGCTGACACGTCACCCCCAAAATATATGAATATGTTCACCCCCTCCATACTCTCTCCCTCCAATTGATATCCAATCTTTCATCACCTAATCTTTTTGTTATCCTCAAAACCCTTTAAACTCTTTCCTGTATTCCCCTTTAATTTTCTTCTTTTGCCACACCCTACCAAATTCATCCCCCAAATCTCTGAAAATTTTTTCAAAATCTCCCAAGAGCACAGTGTCATCAGCAAAGAGAAAACTGTGAAAACTCCACTTTGTGTGTGTTTTCTTTATCTTTTAACTCCACGCCTCTTGCCAAGACCTTCGCATTTACTTCTCTTACAACCCATCTATAAATATATTAAACAACCACGGTGACATCACACATCCTTGTTAAGGCCTACTTTTACTGGTAAAAATTTCCCTCTTTCCTACATCTCTAACTTGAGCCTCACTATCCTCGTAAAAACTCTTCACTGCTTTCAGTAACCTACCTCCTACACCATACACTTGCAAACATCTGCCACATTCCCTCCCTATCCACCCGGGTCATATCCCTTTTTCCCAAAATCCATAAATGCCACAAAAACCTCTTTAGCCTTTTATCTAAATACTGTTCACTTACTTGTTTCACTGTAAACACCTGGTCCACACCCCTACCTTTCCTAAAGCCTCCTTGTTCATCTGCTATCCTATTCTCCGTCTTACTTTTAAATTTCTTTCAATTTTAACTCTACCTACACTTTACCAGTATACTCACAGACTTACCCCCTATAATTTTTGCACTCTCTTTTATCCCCTTTGCCTTTATACAAAGGAACTATAAATGCTCTTTTGCCAATCCCTAGGTACCTTTACCTCTTCCATACATTTTTTTAAATAATTGCACCAACCACCCCAAAAAACTATATCCCCACCTTGCTTTTAACTTTTCTATCTTTATCCCATCAATCCGGCTGCCTTAACCCCTTTCATTTTACCTACTGCCTCACGAACTTCCCCTACCACTCCAACTGGCTCTTCCTCACTCCTACAAGATGTTTTTCCCTCCTTGCCCTATACACAAAATCACAGTTTCCCCTATCTTCATCAACATTTAACAATTCCTCAAAATATTCCCTCCATTTTCCCCAAATACCTCTAACTCTCCATTTAATAACTCTCCTCTCCTTTTTTTTAATGACAAATCCATTTGTTCTATAGGCTTTCTTAACTTGTTAATCTCACTCCAAAATTTTTTCTTATTTTCAACAAAATTTGTTGAAAACATCTCACCACTCTCTCATTTGCTCTCTTTTTAATTGCTTCCCCACTCTCTTAACCTTTCTTTTTCTCCATATATTTTCCCTCCTTGCACACTTCTACTTTGTAAAACTTCTCATATGCTAACTTTTCTCCCTTACTACTCTCTTTACTCATCATTCCACCAATCGCCCCTCTTCCCTCCTGCACCCACTTTCTGTAACCACAAACTTCTGCTGAACACTCTAACACTACATTTTTAAACCCTACCCCATACCTCTTGGGACCCCGTTGCCTATGCTCTCATTAGCCCATCTACCCTCCAATAGCTGTTTATTCTTACCCTAAACTGCCTCCTCTTTTAGTTTAAAAAACCTTCACCTTTTCTCTTCCCTGATGCTTCTATTTCCTTGTATCCCATCTACCTATAAGTAAGTAAGTAAGTAAGAAAGTTATTCAGGTATACACAAATACAGTTACATAGAATTATCATACATAGCAGCTATGTGTAGAGAACCTAGGATAACCCAAAAAAGTCAGACAGAGTGACTTATTTCCATTGGGGTCCTTTTACCTTATTATTATAGTATAAGGTTATTTTATTTTCTTATATTCTACAATAAAGATAACATCTTTTTATCATACTAAAAAGCTATTGCTACACCAAGGTCTTTAAAGACTATCTACAATACGAGGGTCATTACAAGGAATAGGTTTAAATTTACTCGTATGTTAGCTAAAAAATAGAAAATCATTCCCCCCCCTTTCTGTAGCTACATTCATCAGACACTTTTGGCACTCTTCTTGAACGGTTCATTTCTATGACTGGCTTTGACATGTGCGGGTTTGTTTTGTTCCATTCCTTTATTGCTGTACAATAAAAGGTGTTTGAAGCCTGGCCACTGACTGTGGGTACTACAAAGTTGTGCTCTCTCCCCCTAGTACTATGATTGCTTTGGTTCCCAAACCTTGACAAAATTGACAGCAAGATATTCTGGACATTGTTTGTGAGCAATTTTATAAACATGATTTAGCTTCAGTTGTTTTACTCTGTCTTCAACATTCAGCATATCCAACTGCTGTAATTCATCCTGGCCTACATGTTCTCTTGGTCCCAGCCCCAGGATGAATCTTACGATTTTGTTCTGGGTGATTTGCAGTCTATCTTTCAGTTTTTTTGTCAAGGCAGAGTACCAAGAAGAGCAAGCGTAATCCATATGGCATTGTATAAGGGCTAGACATAGGGTCCTGCGAGCCTCAGTAGGTAGACACTGTGCTTGTCTATACCTTTTACTCTCAGTGTAGCTACAACTAGAAAGTGATCTGATATATCTGTGGCCCCTCTATAAACATGTACATCCTGAAGTCTACTCAAAAAGTCTTTTATCTACCAATACATAATCCAACAAAACTACTGTCATTTTGCCCTACATCATATCTTGTATACTTATTTATCCTCTTTTTCTTAAAATATGTATTACCTATAACTAAACCCCTTTCTATACAAAGTTTAATCAAAGGGCTCCCATTATCATTTACACTGGCACCCCAAACTTACCTACCACAACCTCTCTAAAAGTTTCTCCTACTTTAGCATTCAGGTCCCCTACCACAATTACTCTCTCACTTGGGTTTAAAGGCTCCTATACATTCACTTAACATCTCCCAAAATCTCTCCTCTCCCCTGCATTCCTCTCTTCTCCCGTGCATACACGCTTATTATGACCACTTCTCGCATCCCAAACCTTTACTTTAATCCACATAATTCTTGAATTTACACATTCATATTCTTTTTTCTCCTTCCATAACTGATCATTTAACATTACTTTCTACCCCTTCCTTTGCTCTAACCTCTCAGATACTCCAGATTTAATCCCATTTATTTCCCCCCACTGAAACTCTCCTAAACCCCCCTTCAGCTTTGTTTCGCTTAGGGCCAGGACATCCAACTTCTTTTCATTCATAACATCAGCAATCATCTGTTTCTTGTCATCCGCACTAAAATCCACGCACATTTAAGCATCCCCGTTTTATAAAAATTTTTCTTCTTCTCTTTTTTTGTAATGTCTACAGGAGAAGGGGGTTTCTAGCCCATTTCTCCCGGCATTTTAGTCGCCTCATACGACACGCATGGCTTACGGAGGAAAGATTCTTTTCCACTTCCCCATGGACAATAGAAGAAATAAAGAAGAACAAGAGCTATTTAGAAAAAGGAGAAAAACCTAGATGTATGTATATATATATGCATGTGCGTGTCTGTGAAGTGTGACCAAAGTGTAAGTAGGAATAGCAAGATATCCCTGTTATCTAGCATGTTTATGAGACAGAAAAAGAAACCATATGTGTAAAGTACCTAGGATAACCCAAAAAAGTCAGACAGAGTGACTTACTTCCATTGGGGTCCTTTAATGGGCCAAAATAGGATGGAAATGGAAAATAGGATAGGATGGAACAAAATAGAATGACTTTGAGAGTGTATGTATCTGTAGTGAAGGGAAGGCGGGGTAGAGGTTGGCCTAAGAAAGGTTGAAGGGAGGGGGTAAAGGAGGTTTTGTGTGCAAGGGGCTTGGACTTCCAGCAAGCATATGTGAGCATGTTAAATGGAAGTGAATGGAGACAAATAATTCTTAGGACTTGACGTGCTGTTGGAGTGTGAGCAGAGTAATGTTTATGAAGGGATTCAGGGAAACTGGCAGGCCGGACTTGAGTCCTGGAGATTGGAAGTACAGTGCCTGCACTCTGAAGAAGGGGTGTTAATGTTGTAGTTCTATAATTGTAGTGTAAGTGCACCTCTGGCAAGACAGGGATGGAGTGAATGATGGTGCAAGTTTTTCTTTTTTGGGCCACCATGCCTTGGTGGCCACCAAGCCTTGGTGGCCACCCTGCCTTGGTGGCCACCATGCCTTGGTGGCCACCCTGCCTTGGTGACCACCCTGCCTTGGTGGGAAATGGCTGATGTGTTAATAAATAAAATAAAAGTACAGTGGTACCGTGACTTACGAGTGCCCCAACTTACGGGTTTTCCGAGTTGCAAGCTGTTGCTCGATCAATTTTTTGCTTTGAGTTGCGAACCAAAATCCAAGTTATGAGCAGGCTTCGGATACACCTCCACTCGTAGGAGAGAGGAAATATCAAAAACCTCGATAATAACCAATGTTTAACATACTTTCAACTTTGATACCACTGGTTGTGCCATCCTGCCAGAATGTTCTATAACGTATGCCCTAAGTAAAGAGAAACAATTCTGGAACATGTGTAATACATGTTCGGCAGGCTGGCTGGTTGGGTGGCCAGCTGGCTGGCTGGATGGTTGGCTGGCAGCTGGCTGGCTGATTTGCTCTGGCTGTCTCTATCTCCTGTCTGTCTGTATCTATCTGTCTCTGTATCTCTGTCTATCTCTGTCTTTCTCTCTGTCTATGTCCCTATCTATCTCTGCCTCTGCCTGTCTGTCTCTCACAGGTACACATAAATACAGTTAAATGTAGAGTAAATTATCTAGGATAAACCCCAAAAATCCAGACAAAGTGCTGTACTATGCTTGTAGATATGAGGCATAATATGCATGACTGGCAAGTAATACACATTTTCATATGTTCAAGAATCAGACGTGATGACTCTGCATCATGTGTAATATCTGTTTGTTCATGAGTGACTCTCTCTCTCTGAGACAGACAAGTAGAGAGACAGGAAGACAGAAACACAGGCAAACAGAAAGACAGATAAGCAGAGACAGAGATAAACATATACAGAGCTAGACAGAGAGATAGACAGGCAAATAGACAGAAATAAACAGATAGATGGACATGTTTATATGTAACTCTGAAAAATAAAGCCAAGGCAGTGCACGATCATCAGATTAACTCCAGTGCTGCACTGTCAGCAACAGAGTGACACTCATCTTACACTGTGCTACAAGGAGTTTCATATATACTCCAGCATTTCTAAAACATTGCTGGGACCTGGTGATAAAGGCAAAAATCATTTCTTGTTTATAAATACATTTTTCTCATTTAAAAACCTGTAACAAAATAACTGGGGTGGTTTTTTGGGGGCTGGAACAGATTAATGGCATTTCATATACAGTGGACCCTCAGCTACCGATATTAATCCGTTCCTGAAAGCTCATCGTTGGCTGAAATTACCGTTAGCTGATTGATGGGATTGGAGGAGGAGAGAGTGTGGATGTTGTTAATGTTTAGAAGGGGAATCCCCTTCCATTAGGACTTGAGGTAGTAAGTCCTTTTCCGGGATTACTTCCCTTCTTCTTTTAATGCCACTAGGACCAGCTTGAGAGTCACTGGACCTCTGTCGCACAACATATCTGTCCATAGAGGCCTGTACCTCCCGTTCCTTTATGACTTTCCTAAAGTGAGTCACAACATTGTCAGTGTAATAGTCACCAGCACGGCTTGCAATAGCTGTGTGAGGGTGATTTTCATCAAAAAAGGTTTGCACTTCAAGCCACTTTGCACACATTTCCTTAATCTTTGAAGTAGGCAACTTCCTCAGTTTCTCTATCCCCTCCTCTGGAGCAGTTTCCTCAGGTCTGGCCTCTTGCTGTTGAAGATGATCTTGCAGCTCATCAGTGGTTAGTTCTTCATTGTCCTCCTCAACCAACTCTTCCACATCCTCCACCAACTCTTCCACATCCTCCACCAACTCTTCCACATCCTCCACCAACTCTTCCACATCCTCCCCACTAACCTCCAACCCCAAGGACTTCCCCAATGCCACATTTGATTCCACAACTGGCATACACTTCTCAGGGTTAGCCTCAAATCCTTCAAAATCCCTTTTGTCTACACATTCTGGCCACAATTTCTTCCAAGCGGAGTTCAAGGTTCCTCCCAAGCCTTACATATAATGTTTACACAATTGAGGATGCTAAAGTGATCTCTCCAAAGCTCTCTTAGAGTCAATTGAGTTTCTGAGGTCACTACAAAACACCTTTCAAACATGTTTTGTGTAATTTTTTTTAATTTGCAATGACCTGCTGGCCCAGGGCGCAGGAAAAAATGGTTTTAGGAGGAAAAAGTTTGCCTAATGAAGCTATGCCCCCAAAAGTCGCTTGTCATGTCCAAGGATGCCAGGGCATTTTTAAATCCAGAAGGCTTTTAACCCTTTGGGGGTCGACAGGCCCTCTCCGAAACTTGTTCTCAGGGTGGCCCAAAATTTAAAAAAAAAAAAAACAAAATTTTTTTCTCTTATGAAAAGATAGAAATCTTTTCCCGACAAAAAGACACCAAAAGTTTAAAATTTGATAAAAAACTTACGGAATTATGCTCCCCAAAAGTTAGGGGTCTCGGCGAGTTTATGCATCGGCGTTTTTCCCCATTTTTTGAGCCCCTTTTTCGGCCAATTCACTGTACTAGTCGAAAAAAAAATGAATTTTTCGCTAGAACTCCATTTTTTCTATCGAAGGGGTGCAAAAACCACCCTTTTATGAAATTCAACTATCCAGTAGAGTGGCAGAATTTAAAATTTTTGCAATTTTCACACAAATTTAAAAAGATGCCAATTTCCGAATAGGGTCCAAATAAACAAGAAAGACTTTCCTGGCATTTAAAATGACATTTCCTCTAGCCCATTAGTCCGTCTCAAGGCCCCTCTTTATTCTTTTGCTTTCCACTTTGAATTTTTATTTTCACAAAAAAAATAAGTTTACTGTTATGCGACTATTTTCATTAGTTAAAAAATGGTATAAATATTATTGGTGCACTTGTGAAAGAAATTAGACTCCCCGTTGAGTGTTTTGCACCTTGGCACGTTTGTTTACTTTTGAAGTTTGGTAAAAATCAAAAACATTTCGCACTTTGAGCTAAATTTTTAAAGGGCCCTTTCTTTGTAAAACCTCAAAAATCATCTAAATTTTTTAATATTTTTCCCATTCTATAAAATGAGACCAAGAAAACTAGAATAAACAATAATACCATACGAAATACACTGCAAAGTCCTGATTTTTTAAAAAAAAAATGGCAAATTTTTTTTTTTTCTCATTATGCACTGTGTGCTGCGGTTTTTTTTTTTAGACTGTTCCACTGCCACAAGACCCTTTCTTTCATTGAAGGCCTACCAGTTTCCCCCACAAATTTTGAGGCCGCTAAATTTATGAGTCTAGTACGTCAAAAACCCCACGCGTAAGACGTACTAGTACCCCAAAACCTCAAAGGTTGGGTCCAAATTATTTTCCAGGAGGCAATTTTTCCGGGGGGGGCAAATGCATGGTGAACCATCAAGAAAAGGTCTCATGACAATGCCTTTCTGTTTGCCCTCCACATCACACTCAAATTAGCCTTGAGGACATTGTTTCTCCTGAACACTCTGGGGGTTTCAGAGTGTACACCCCAAAAAAGGCTTCCTTTGCAATCACCACACTTAGCACACATCAAGAGAGTAAAACCTGTCTTTTATAGGCTTTTGTCCTGGAGTGCCTTTTCCTCCCGAGTAATGTAGGTCCTGTTTGGGATTTTTTCCAAAACAGGCCTGTTTTTATCACAATTAAACCCCTTTTTCAGTTTCAGTCCTTCACTGTCTAGTACTCCCTTTAATTTATGCAATATTTTTCAGGGGCTTTTTGCCCAAAAAGGGGGGGCCCACCTGCCTTATCACACTATTGTGCCACAATCCTAAATCTCCAAACCAACCTTTGCTGGCCTTAAAATTTACTCACCTACCACTAGTTCGGATTTTTCTAATTTTTTCCTCTTACAACTTCTAGTCTTTTCACATATGATCGCTTGAGAGTGCTATCTCCGATATCTGTTTTTTTTTTCCACACCAATAACAGTCCTCAAATCTCTATCACTTTCGTCTTTATTCGAAAACAAAGTTCCCTTTGGGAAAAACAGCTTCCTTGATTCCCTTTTCCCCCTTTCCACAATAGTAGAGATGGTTGATTGGGGGTTCGTGTACAACCCGGCCAGCTCGGAGAAAACGCACTCCACTTTCGTACTTAGCAATTTATCCTTTCTTTATATCCATGTAATTTTTTCACCCTTTTTCCTGTAGGGTTGGGAAATGAAGCTTTCTTGGGACCCATGGTGACTTTTTACAGGGAAAATCACTAAAAATGCGTGTAATATGAAATTTCCGATTGTTCTTTGGTGCACCGTGGTGGCTGGCTCGTAAAAACTGCACCCAGGGGACAAGTAGGGCATCAGGCCACACGTGGACGCGTCTCGAGCGAATCTGTTGGTGAGTTTTTTTTGCGCTCCGGCAAAAAATTTTTTACTAAAATGTATCGCTAGCCAGATTTAACGTTGGGATGCCATTGTTTAGCTGAGGGGCCACTGTAATTACAATGAGGAAAATTGATTTTATTATTTATTTATTATCACACCGGCCGATTCCCACCAAGGCAGGGGGGCCCGAAAAAAAAAAAAATTTCACCACATTCACTCCATCAGTCTTGCCAGAAGGGTGCTTTAAAATAAGTTTTTAAACTGCAACATTAACACCCCTCCTTTAAATGCAGGGACTGAAATTCCCATCTCCAGGACTCAAATCCCCGGCCCCTGGGTTTCCCTGAAACCCTTCATAAATGTTACTTTTTCACACTCCAACAGCACGTCAAGTATTAAAAACCATTTGTCTCCTTCCTCCCATCAAAAAACGTCCGCATGCCCGCTGGAAGTCCCAAACCCCTTTGCCAAAAAACCTCCTTTACCCCCTCCCCCCAACCCTTCCTGGCCGACCCCCACCCCGCCTTCCTTCCCCAAAAACTGATACACCTTTGATATACAAGCAAAAAAGAGTTACGAGCAGGGTTTCAAACGAATTAAACTGAAGTCAAGGGATCACGTTTACAAAATTTAAAACCCCAAATATTACAAAATATTCCACAAGTTTTTTTTTAACACATTGCTGTTTCCCCCAAACCCCGAAAAAAAAAACATTTTTATTATTTATCATTCCATCACCATCTTGCCAAGATGCCCGTACCAGTTCAAAAACTGGACTTTTCAATCTGTTCGCTGTTTTTTTAGAATCCCTTCATAAATGTTACCTTTTTTTCACCTTTCCAACAGCACATCAAGTTATATAAACATTTGCCTCCATTCGCTTCTACTTAACCCTTAAACTGTCCAAACATAGATCTACATTCGGAGCACTACGTGAGCAAACGTAGATCTACTGTATCAACACTGTATCAACATCCGAGGTCCCAGACTTTTCAACATCTTACCAGAAGATATCAGAAACACTGCTGGAACAAGTGTTGAAGCCTTCAAGAGGAAACTAGACAAATATCTTCACCAGGTGCCAGATCAACCAGGCTGTGATGGATATGTGGGGCAGCGGGCCTCCAGCAGCAACAGCCTGGTTGACCAGGCGAGCACCAGGCGAGCCTGGCCCATGGCCGGGCTCAGAGAGTAGATATACTCTCGAAATTCTTCAAAGGTATATATATCAAAGGTATACGTTTGGACAGTTTAATTAAGGGTTAATAAGCTCACACATGCTTGCTTGAACCTTAAGCCCTTCACACATAAAACCTCCTTTAACCCCCTTCTCAAACTTTTTCTAATACACTTTCTTCGAATACACCCTCCAAGTCATTTTATTTTGTTTCATATTCTCTAAATGTCGAAACCTCCTCAACAACCTCTCCTCAGCCCTTTGGATAATGCTTTTAATAGCTCCACACCTCCTAATCACCAAACTATAGATTCTCTGCATAATATTCACACCACACATTGCCCTCAGACATGGCATCTCCACTGCCTCCAACCTTCTTGTAAAATTCACCACCCATACTTCACACCCACGTAAGAGCATTGGTATAACTATGCTCTCATACATTGCTCTCTTTGCTTCCAAGGATAATGTTCTTTGTATCCACAGACTCCTCGGTGCACCACTCACCTATTTTTCTCATAAATTCTGTGGTTCATCTTGTCTTCTATAAACCCATCTGCTGACAAGTCCACTGCCAAATATGTCAATACATTCACTTCCTCTGGTCTGATATAATACCACAAGTATTACATAAAATAATTATAGTGAACACAAATATTAATGTTCTTGAAGTAAAATTTTAACAAAATATTATAATGGTCATTTTTTTTTGTGCAGGTCATCCTGGTAGCAGTGGCTAGTACTTGTAGTACCAGTACTGCAGGTCATCCTGGTAGCATTGCCTGGCACTTGTAGTACCAATACTGCAAAAATCCTGGTAGTGGAAGCTGTCACTTGTATTACCAATACTGCTGGTCATCCTAGTACTGGAGGCTGGCACCAGTAGTACCAATACTGCAAAAATCCTGGTAGTAGAGGCTGTCAGTTGTAGTACCAGTACTGCTGGTCATCCTGGTAGTGGAGGCTGGCACTTGTACCTGTACTGCAGGTCATCCTGGTAGTGGAGGCTGGCACTTGTACCGGTACTGCAGGTCATCCTGGTAGTGGAGGCTGGCACTTGTACTGGTACTGCAGGTCATCCTGGTAGTGGAGGCTGGCACTTGTACCGGTACTGCAGGTCATCCTGGTAGTGGAGGCTGGCACTTGTACCGGTACTGCAGGTCATCCTGGTAGTGGAAGCTGGCACTTGTAGTACCAGTACTGCTGGTCATCCTGGTAGTGGAGGCTGGCACTTGTACCAGTACTGCAGGTCATCCTGGTAGTGGAAGCTGGCACTTGTAGTACCAGTACTGCTGGTCATCCTGGTAGTGGAAGCTGGCACTTGTATTACCAATACTGCTGGTCATCCTGGTATTGGAAGCTGTCACTTGTATTACCAATACTGCTGGTCATCCTGGTACTGGAGGCTGGCACCAGTAGTACCAATACTGTAAAAATCCTGGTAGTGGAGGCTGGCAGTTGTAGTACCAGTACTGCAGGTCATCCTGGTAGTGGAGGCTGGCACCTGTAGCACCAATACTGCAGGTGATCCTGGTAGTGGAGGCTGGCACTTGCAGTACCAATACTGCAAAAATCCTGGTAGTGGAGGCTGGCAGTTGTAGTACCAGTATTGTAGGCCATCCTGGTAGTGGAGGCTGGCACTTGTAGTACCACTACTGCTGGTCATCCTGGTAGTGGAGGCTGGCACTTGTACCAGTATTGCAGGTCATCCTGGTAGTGGAAGCTGGCACTTGTAGTACCAGTACTGCTGGTCATCCTGGTAGTGGAAGCTGGCACTTGTAGTACCAATACTGCTGGTCATCCTGGTAGTGGAAGCTGGCACTTGTAGTACCAATACTGCTGGTCATCCTGGTACAGTAGCAAATAAATTGGTCATGTCCGTTTTCAGCATCGTATTGTTCACGAAAGTGTCAAATACTAAAATAAATGCATAGTCACAACACTGTATTATTGCAGTATTAGAAATATATACTAGTGACAACACTATATTAATACATTGTTAGAAATATAGTGACACCACTATTAATACAGTGTTATAAATATAGTGACAACACTATATTACTGCAGTGTTAAAAATATATAGTGACAACACTATGTTATACTCTGTTAGAAATATGACAATGTCAACATCAGTATTGTGAAGTTACTGTGTAATAATACTGTTAAATATCAATTTAACATCCTGTTGTTTGTCAGTCATCAGTGTGATATGGACAGCATTACCTCGGATATTTTTTGTTTCAAAACCATTGTGAAATCTTTAGCAAGAAACATTTAAATTTATGAACTACTCATGAACTGCTTGTTTAATCCAAGGAATTGGAGATATTCTTCTATTATTCTAATCATCCATGTGGTTCCTCAAGCACTGTAAAATCCTTTCTTGTTTATTGTTATGCAGTTAGATAAATATTGGTTTTCATTGTAAAGAAAGTCACAAAAATTGCATCTGTTTAAGTACTTAAATTCTTTCATAAAATTGTTAATCCTTTCATTGTCTCATCTGTAGACCTTTGTTACTGACCACAGTGTCATGTAGACCTTTGTTACTGACCACAGTGTCATGTAGACCTTTGTTACTGACCACAGTGTCATGTAGACCTTTGTTACTGACCACAGTGTCATGTAGACCTTTGTTACTGACCACAGTGTCATGTATGAACCTTTGTTACTGACCACAGTGTCACGTAGACCTTTGTTACTGACCACAGTGTCATGTAGACCTTTGTTACTGACCACAGTGTCATGTACATCTTCATTATTGATACAAATGTCACTTATGTAGATTTATGTTTTAAACACAGCAACCTCAAGTGCTATGCTTAAATTTTGCAAATTACTAACTTTTGTGTACTTTTGTTAGTGTGAAATAACTTAGAATTTTTTTAAGTTGGGCAATGAAATTAGTTTAAAATAGGAATCAAAGTGGACAGAATTGCTGATGCATAAATTGCAGTTGGACTGTCAACTTTCCATCTGCATTAATCCATAATTTTTTCATCAGATATCAAGTTATTGGTGTTATTACCTTAAGAAAAAGATTCTCTTCCATTTTAGAAGCAAATCTGTTTTTTTTTTTAATCCTGACAGTCAGCATTTTTAATTTTGTAGTCTTGACAGAGAAAGGGTTAAGTCATTGTTCATTATGTCTAAAATACTTGAAAAAAGTAGTGTTCAGGGAACACACATTAGAGTTCATGCAGAAGACAAACTGTGTCAAGATTCACAGACTCTAAAACATTCCTCACACAATTCTCAGTGTGTATCAATGATAACAGTTGATGAAGACAAAAAAACAGCTCATTGTTTAGTGTGTTCAAAAAAGATTTCTAAAAAATATTTAATGAGACATATAAGAATTCATACCAGAGAGAAACATCAGTGTTGTGTGTGTCTTAAAGACTTTTTATATAAATCTAAATTAGTACAACACATGAGAATTCATACTGGAGAGAAACCATATCATTGCTCAGTATGCTTAAAAGAGTTTTCATATAAATCTTGTTTAGGAGAACACATGAGAATTCATACTGGAGAGAAACCTTATCAGTGCTCAGAGTGTCTAAAAGAGTTTTCATATAAATCTAGTTTAGTGCAACACATGAGAATTCACACTGGAGAAAAGCCATATCAATGTTCAAAGTGTCTAAAAGAGTTTTCATATAACTCTAGTTTAGTACTGCACCTGAAAATTCATACTGGAGAGAAACCAAATCGATGTTCAGAGTGTCTTAAAGAGTTTTCCTTAAAATCTCATTTAGCAGAACACATGAGAAGTCATACTGGAGAGAAACCCTATCAGTGTTCAGAGTGTCCAAAAGAATTTTCATTTAGATCAAGTTTAGTACAACACATGAAAATTCATTCTGGAAAAAAACCCTATCAGTGTTCAGAGTGTCGAAAAGAGTTTTTATTGAAATCATATTTAGTACAACACATGAGAGTTCATACTGGAGAGAGACCCTATCAGTGCTCAGAGTGTCTAAAAGAATTTTCAGATAAATCTAGTTCAGTAAGACATATGAGAATTCACACTGGAAAAAAACCATATCAGTGTTCAGATTGTCTAAAAGAATTTTCCAGAAAATCTCATCTAGTACGACACATGAAAATTCATACTAAAGAGAAAACATTTAGGTGTTCAGAATGTCTAAAAGAGTTTTCCAGAAGATCTTATTTAGTAAAACACCTGAGACTTCATACTAGTTAAAAATATCAGTGTTCAGTTTCTGAAAGTTTTCTTATAAAAATCAGAATGACTGAAGCATAAATGAAGCCTAATAATGGGAGGGAAATCTTGCCGATGGATTGTATGATTGAAAGACACTAACATGAATGAAAAATTAGAGACAAAAATTGAGTTAGTTTTTTAAATATCTAAATGATCATTTACACTAAATTAGCAGTACATATGAGAATTCATACAAGAAAACTTTGTGTAATTAAATTAGCAGTGTATGTGCAAGAAAGCTTTCCTTTGTGTTGGTAAATTAGCAGTGTTCTTACAAGAAACCTGTCCTGTGTGTCAAGTATACTAGTAGTATTCATGCAAGAAAACTTTACTTGCTAAAGTAGCAGTACAGCCTCTCCTCACTTAACAACAGAGTTCCAGTCTTAAGACCACGTTGTTAAACAAATTCATCACTAAGTGAGGAGCATACTGTAATGGTAGTGAGTTTGTGTCACCCATCTTTGATATTGTTTTAATGTCACCTTCGCACAATTTATAACATTACTGGTATATTTTTAAATGTTTATTTAGTAGTGTACTGTATATTTAAATAAAGAGAATAGAGGAAATCAGCTCTAATATACGTTAATTACTTATGAATACTGGTCAGGGAGCCTGTTGTAAGTCTGAGGCGTCAGTAAACGAGTACGTCACTAAGTGAGGAGAGGCTGTATTCATAAAAGCTTATGCTTATTGTAGTTTTGTAAATAGCTGGATCTGTGTCTGATGTCACTTGACAGGAGGTACCTTGATGCTTGTGAGGAGTCTTGATGTTGTGAGGTGCATTGATGCCTGTGAGAGACCTTTGATCTAAGAAACTGGCACTACTTACTTTTTTCTCTGATGAAATCTTATTGCCTCTCATTTCCTTGGCACTGTATGATCCTAGCGAGTTTATTGCTTTTTCTCTCCTTAAATTTTTTTTTTTTTTTAAATTAGTATGTCCAATGTGTCTGTGGTATTTTTCCATTTTGATCCTTGATAATTTTTTATACTAGGAAACATATTTCCAGTTATGATTAAGTTTCTTGAGCATAAGTTTCAAGAAGAGTTTTGGTGGAGCAGCAGTTGTCCCTCGACCTTTTAGTATGAAGACGACAATATGAAAAACTAAATTTAAAGGAGAACCATATTTTGCAGTGGTAAATATTAACATTATACTTAAAGCATTATCATATGGTAAAATAATTACTCTGAAAATCATAAGATGTAACCAGGTAAAAGGTTAAAGTTCTGTTCTACATACAAATACTGTGTTTTAATTTTTATGAAACATTTGAGATTAAGGTAAATAATACAAGTTCTGCAGTGGTAAGACAAATTAAAATTTTAATGTAATTACTAATTATTAAGTAGGTAGTAGGTTGGTAGACAGCAACCACCCAGGGAGGTACTACCATCCTGTGGTAGTAGGTTGGTAGACAGCAACCACCCAGGGAGGTACTACCATCCTGTGGTAGTAGGTTGGTAGACAGCGACCACCCAGGGAGGTACTACCATCCTGTGGCAGTAGGTTGGTAGACAGCAACCACCTAGGGAGGTACTACCATCCTGTGGTAGTAGGTTGGTAGACAGCGACCACCCAGGGAGGTACTACCATCCTGTGGTAGTAGGTTGGTAGACAGCAACCACCCAGGGAGGTACTACCATCCTGTGGTAGTAGGTTGGTAGACAGTGACCACCCAGGGAGGTACTACCATCCTGTGGTAGTAGGTTGGTAGACAGCAACCACCCAGGGAGGTACTACCATCCTGTGGTAGTAGGTTGGTAGACAGCGACCACCCAGGGAGGTACTACCATCCTGTGGTAGTAGGTTGGTAGACAGCAACCACCCAGGGAGGTACTACCATCCTGTGGTAGTAGGTTGGTAGACAGCGACCACCCAGGGAGGTACTACCATCCTGTGGTAGTAGGTTGGTAGACAGCGACCACCCAGGGAGGTACTACCATCCTGTGGTAGTAGGTTGGTAGACAGCAACCACCCAGGGAGGTACTACCATCCTGTGGTAGTAGGTTGGTAGACAGCAACCACCCAGGGAGGTACTACCATCTTGCCAAGTGAGTGTAAAACGAAAGCCTGTGATTGTTTTACATGATGGTAGTATTGCTGGTGTCTATTTTTCTGTCTCATAAACATGAAAGGTTTCAGGTATGTCTTGCTACTTCTACTTACACTTAGGTCACACTACACATACATGTACAAGCATATATATATATACACACCCCTCAGGGTTTTCTTCTATTTTCTTACTAGTTCTTGTTCTTGTTTATCTCCTCTTATCTCCATTGGGAAGTGGAACAGAATTCTTCCTCCGTAAGCTATGCGTGTTGTAAGAGGCGACTAAAATGCCAGGAGCAAGGGGCTAGTAACCCCTTCTCCTGTATAAATTACTAAATTTAAAAAGAGAAACTTTCGTTTTTCTTTTTGGGCCACCCTGCCTTGGTGGGATACGGCCGGTTTGTTGAAAAAAACAACAACTAATTATTAAAAGTAAATAGGGTAAATAATATATCTTAAGACAAAATTGTGATGCTAATGCTAGATCTGAGTCTGAAACTTTCCAGCAAGCTTACTAATATCTACTGCTATGTTGATTACAGTTTTAAAATTTGATTCAGATGCTCAAGGTTGTTCAACTGCCTCCCTCTTTTGCCTCAAGAAATTGGACCCTTCGGTCTTCTTCCTCTGACCAAGCTTAATTATCCCCCAACCCCCTTCATTACCCCATCCTTCCCATCCTTCCTTTCTCCATTCCTTCCCTCTTCTCCCTTTCCTACTTTTGGCTTTTGGGGTCTTCCCTCAGGAATTCTAGCTCCTAGGCTGGGGAATGGGTATCATTATCCGTCCCATTCCATTGAGGTCCTTGGTTTTAGTGTAGTTTGCCGTGGAATCTGGATCAACAGGGAATGTCCCAATCTCTCTCTGGTCTCCCAGGTGACAGATGTATCTCTAGAGGCTGCCTGTCAGATTCCAGGTGGTGGTAGTTGGAGGAGGTATACCTTGTGGTGGGCTTTCGACTAAACTCTCTTTTGTCCACCGAGGTGGCGTGGTGGATGTGAGGTTGCTGTTCTGGATTGTCGGTTTACTGCCATGAAAGGTATGGTATGGCACGGGTTCCATGCCACATCTTCACTACTGTTTGCACTGAGGTCCTCTTGAGTGCCAAGGGATTTGCAGCACTGTCATTCCTCCAAGGAGCTACCCCTCCATGTTACCCCCCCCCAATCCATTATTTTTAGCTTTTTTTTTGCTTTTTCCCCTTATTTTGGGAAAACAAAGAGACAAGTGACCTAACCATGAAGACCTCTTTGACTTTCTTATTTGAGAGTTACTAGGCAGCTTGGTTACAAGTACTGACTAATGGTGTAGTGGCCAGGCTTAGGCTTGGTTACAAGTACTTCTGGCAGTTTGGGAGATACACAGATGATGATCAAACTAAATGTAAATTATGTGATCAGGCATATGATCACTGTCTTGAACACTATGTGCTTAATTGTCCACTTATTGAGGAATACAGAGATAGATAGTATAATAACCTATGTGACATGTCAAGATATCTTATTAATGAAAATAAGATACCAGATATACTAAGCAAATTTCCTAAATTTGTATGTAACAGATAAGTGAACTATAGATATGTAGATATAAATCCATATGTATTCCTGTTAACCCTTTTGGGGCCTAGTTCCTAGGCCTTTTGTGTATCCATATGTTCTTGCGCTACCGTCCACAGGATGGATATGGGGTGCACAATAAACTAGCCACTTTGGTGGCAAAATCTAATCTAATCTAAATCTAATCATTACACCCTACATCATATCTGCTATACTTATTTATCCTCTTTTTCTTAAAATATGTATTACCTGTTACTAAACCCCTTTTTATACAAAGTTAAATCAAAGAGTTCCCATTATCATTTACACCTGGCACCCCAAACTTAACTGCCACACCCTCTCTAAATGTTTCTTCTACTTTAGCATTCAGGTCCCCTATCACAATTACTCTCTCACTTGGTTCAAAGGTTCCTATACATTCACTTTACATCTCCCAAAATCTCTCTCTCTCTCTCCTCTACACTCCTCTCTTCTCCATGTGCATACACGCTTATTATGACCCACTTTTCGTATCCAACCTTTATTTTAATTGACATAATCCTTGAATTTACACATTTATTTTCCGTCTTCTCCTTCCATAACTTATCCTTCAACATTATTGCTACCCCTTCCTTAGCTCTAACTCAGATACTCCTGACTTAATCCCATATATTAGCAAAAAAAGGCACAATACCGTGACTGGAACGATATGCAAATAACCCGCACATAAAAGAGAGAAGCTTACGATGACATTTCGGTCCGACTTGGACCATTGACAAAGTCACACTGTGACTTTGTCAATGGTCCAAGTTGGACCGAAACGTTGTCGTAAACTTCTCTCCTTTATGTGCGGGTTATTTGTGTATCCCATATATTTCTCCCCACCGAAACTCCCCTACTCCCTTCAGTTTTGTTTCGCTTCGGGCCAGGACATCCAACTTCTTTTCATTCATAACATCCACTACATCCACGCACATTCAAGCATCCCAGTTTTATAAAGTTTTTCTTCTGACCAACTGGGCTGTGGTTCGTACGTCAGCTTGCATGCGGCCAGCAGTAACAGCCTGGTTGATCAGACCCTGATTCACCATGTGGCCTGGTCTCAGACCGGGCTGCAGGGGCGTTGACCCCCAAAACTCTCTCCAGGTAAACTCTTTTTTAGTAAACGTTTACAGGAGAATGGGTTACTAGCCCATATTTCCCAAATTTTACAAATTTGGAATTTCTTAAATATTCTTTTGTCATTACAAACAGATTACTGTTTTACATCAATTTACCTTCCATTGTAACATTGGCCACTCTGGATTTCTGATATAACTTTAAACCCTTTAACCTGCTGCTGTGTACATTACATTCATTGTTTTTCTGCTTGAGTGTGTGAGTTTTATACCTTACTTCTGAGAACTTTCTCCACACCATGTTCAGCTCACAGCAACTTGCCATCAAGATTTTCACATGAAATGGCTCCAATGTCAGCACCTCCTCTCCAGCCTTCAGAGTATCTAGCACCACATTACTGTACCACATCATCCTGGTCTGCTTGATGGGCATGTTCATTAGTACCATCCATCTCATATGAGCCAGTGTCTGAAACTGAGAAAAAGCTCTGAGGGGTGAGCAACACCATCCTTCTCAAGCCAATAGCTCAGAGATTTCAGCAAATACAAGGAGAGGGATCCTCTCATCCCAGTTGTTAGTATTGTCTTTACCGTACGCTTGCATCATTGTCTTAAGGGTTTGATGGGATTTCGCTGTTTCCCCCTGAGATTGAAAGCGATAGGCAGTTGAAAACTTAGGCTCTACTTTTAATCCCTTTAACCCTTTGAGGGTTTTGGTCATACTAGTACGTCTTACGCGTAGGGGTTTTTGACGTACTAGTACTCATAAATTCTAGCAGCCTCAAATCTAGTGGGAGAAAGCTGGTAGGCCTTCATATGAAAGAATGGGTCTATGTGGTCAGTGTGCACAGTCTAAAAAAAATCCTGCAGCACACAGTGCATAATGAGAAAAAAAAAACTTTGACCATTTTTTTTTAATAAATCAGCGACTTTGCAGTGTATTTTCGTATGGTATTTTTTGTTGTATTCTAGTTTTCTTGGTCTCATTTTATAGAATGGAAGACATATTACAGAAATTGAGATGATTTTGACTGGTTTTACAATGAAAGGTGCCTTGAAATTGAGCTCAAAATAGCAGAAATGTTCGATTTTTACCAAACTTCAAAAGTAAACAAATCGTGCCAAGCGTGCAATACACGTCAACTGGTGAGTCTAATATTCTTTCACAAGTGCACCAAAAATATTTATACCATTTTTTTACACTAATGCAGTAGTCTGCATAACAGTAAATCTTATATTTTTTGTGAAAATAAAAATTCAAAGTGGAAAGCAAAAGATTATAAGAGGGGCCTTGAGACGTGACTAATGACTAGAGGAAATGTCATTTTAGTGCCAGGAATGTCTTTCTTGTTTATTCTGGACCCTATTCGGAAATTGGCATCTTTTGAAATTTGTGTGAAATTGGCAAAATTGCTAAATTCTGACCACTGTACTGGATAGTTGAATTTTATAAATGGGTAGTTTCTTGCACCCATTCGATAGAAAAAATGTAGTTCTAGCGAAATATTCATGTTTTTTGTCGACTAGTACAGTAAAAATTGGCCGAAAATGGGGCTCAAAGTGGGCAAAAACGCCGATGCGTAAACATCGCCGAGACCGCTAACTTTGCGAGAGCATAATTCCGTAAGTTTTCTATCAAATTTCAAACTTTTGGTGTCTTTATGATCGGGAAAAGATTCTCTATCTTTTCATAAGAGAAAATAATTTTTTTTTTTAAATTTGGCCGACCCTGAGAACGAGTTTCGGAGAGGGCCTGTCGACCCTCAAAGGGTTAAAACATTTCTAAATAACTTTGAGGCCCTTGGTCTGTTTCACCTCTTGAGGAAAACCAACATAGAAAGAGAACTTCATCAGATTACACGAGCTGTTATCTTATTTAGGGGGACTGTTTCCTGGTACCTGGTAGTGGAGCAAATAATTGTAAGTAAATAATTATTTCCCATTCTGGTCCTTAGGACTGGACCAACGACATCCACTACCAGCTTGCTGAAGGGTTCACCTGGTGCTGAAATAGGCTAAAGGGAACAAGTTTAATACTTTGATTAGGTTTCCTTATATATTGGCAGACATAAGTCTTGATATACTCTCAGACAGTCTCCCACAGCTGTGGCCAGAAGAAATGTCTGGAAACTTTGGACATCACCATCTCTTTATTGGTACAGCAATCAGAGGCGACTTTGTAAGAGTTTCCTCCCTGAAATGAAAGCACTTATTTAATTATAAAATCTCTTCCTCAGCCACAACTGAGGCTCTGATCAGCTTAAGAGTGATATCATTCTTCTGTGCAGAAGTTAATTGCACCCTGGTAGGCGCAGCCTCTCTCACACTATTTAACTGATCCATGCCCAGCTCTGACCAGAACATTCTTTTCTTTAGTTGACTGCAGTTCAACATCCGAAAATAGTTTCCAAACTTAAGTACTCACCATCTTCACGAGAAATATGATTACTCTTAGTAGCCTGGTCACGAGACATACTTCTTGTGATGACACCAACAGGAAAAAGGCCTGGCAGGGTTTTCCTAGCCTTCTCCTAAACTTTGGGATCTGGTTTTCCCCACACTAGTGGTTCCTCACTGTCTAACAGCCATTGCATTATTCCCAAATAAGAGGTTGACTCCTTCGAAGGAAATTTCATCTGATATACTTACAGGGAGATAGCCAACTTGGTATGCAGATTCTACTCATAATTAGTGTACAGGAGTTCTTATGGTCTAACCCGTAATACCCTTCATTAATGTATCTACCCCAGTACAGGTATCATTAGACACTGGGAGCACCTTGGAGTATAGCAGGGAATAGGTGCTACTTATATTTCTTAAGGACAGCATGTTCTTACCCCTGCCCACATCCTTATGCAAAGCAACTCTGGACCTACTAGAAAATACAGACTATTCAAAGATTCCTCCTCACCTTGTTTTGAAGACCTAATGCAAACAATTGGATGTGTCTCTTCAGTTGGGGTCCCCTGGGATGGTGCCTCCCTTGCCAGATCCCGCCGTCTAGACCAGCAGAACCTTTGTGTGTGTCCAGTTTTCTTATGGTTTACCTGGAGAGGGTTTCATCAGTCAATGCCCCCACGGCTCAGCCTGAGGCCAGGCCTCATGGTGGATCAGAGTCTAATCAACCAGGCTGTTACTGTCAGCCACACATAAACTGATGTTCAAACCACAGCCCAGTTAGTCAGGTACTGACTTTAGGTGCCTGTCCAGCGCTTTCTTGAAGACAGCCAGAGGTTTATTGGTAATCCCCCTTATGTATGCTGGGAGGGATTTGAACAGTCTTTGGCCCTGGACACTTATTGTGTTCTCACCCATGCTTTTCATCGGGGGAATGTTGCATCTTTTGCCGAGTCTTTTGCACGTTTGGTACCAATCTCTCCAGGACCTTCCAAGTGTATGTTATCATGTATACCCCTTATAGATTCTGCTTCGCCACCCCCCCACATCCCGTCGTAACAATCCTTCAGCTATGATTCCAAATATGTAAGCTGTAATGCCACCTCTCTTCCTCCCTCCCCATGCCTTGGAAATAAGTTGCAATGCAAGGCTTTACTTTCAACTCCCACCAGTCGACGAGCTGCAATACCTTATCCCTACCCTCAGTGACCCTACCCCACCATTCTTTGAACCCTGCACCCCCTTCCTCACCCCTAAGCAATCCTACGTTCAACTTCCAATATCCCGCATGAACTCTGACCACTCCCTCCCACTGCAAGTCAGCTATTACCGCTCTGGGATCTGAGAAACCTACATCGACGGTTTGCACGTCCTTCACCTCTATACCCCGCATTACATAAATCTTATCTAGTCGCACTGCATATTCTCGCCTGACAAAAGTATGCTCAGGTGCTAGGTGACCCCCCCCACTACGTCCACAACACCAACATCTTGCAATGTGTCCCACAGAATCTTCAGTACACACCCCACCCCCCTTGGTTCCACATCCCTTTCACGAATCACACAGTTCCAATCCCCACCCGTGACCACCGGCAATGCCCGTAAAAAATACAAGTCCTCCCTCACAAAATCTGCTTTAACCCATACGTTACCCAACGTTGGCATATATGTACATATAAGTCAAACACGCCTCTCACTCCATATCCCATCTACTCTCACTACCCTCCCCCCTCCTCCCAACCCGTGATGTGCAAGGGGCTGGTATCCTTGATGACTATTGCAACTCCCCCTTTTAACTGCCTGGCAGAACTAACAAACATCTTGTAACCGTCCAACCTCAAATCACATCCATACCGAAAACTGTGTTCCTGTAAAAAACACACATCAACCCGGTACCTGTGCAAAAACCAGACCAACCACACTCGCTTGATCTCTGACCGGAGACCATTCAAGTTAAGAGTGACACTTCTGAAAGCTATAAAAATGGCGGCTTTCCTCTATGCCGCTGTGATTTACTCATGGCACTTTTCCCCATTTGGTGCCCAGGTGCCTCACAGGTCTTTACCTGGCCACCTTCACTCTCCCGTGCCCGTCTACTGCATAGCTCTTGCGTCACTGGGCCAGCCCGTACCTCCTTCAACTATACACAAGCAAATTCATGATCATCACCCACTGATGCAACTATGAATCCCCGGCTCGTAATCCTCGTAATCTACCCAGCACCTTGTCCCATACCACTACTGAATTAACTTCCCTGCTTGCCTGTTTGTCCGCCAATTACATAATCCCACAAATTGTAATCCTATCCACACATGTCCATCCAAAACCCTCCCCCATTCTCCCTCCCACCCAGCTCCCCACCTCTAGCAACATCGACATACACCTGTTAACCCTCATACCTGTTGCCGCCCCAAACTTTGTAATGACCACACACGTAGATGAAATCCTCCAGTGCACTAATCAAAACCCTCGTATCATCAATGTACCCCACTATATGCCCCCTTCCTGACTGATTCTCACACCCCTCCATCCTTCCTCCCCCCCCCCCCCGCTATCCACCAGCTCATAAAACAGATTTTGTACACGTGCAAACAAGATTTGGGAAAGCGGGCATCCCTGCCTCAAACCTCGTTCATTGCATGTATTGCTCCCCAGTCGTCCATTCACCTGAACCCTCATCATTGCCCCAGCATACAATGTTTCTACCCAACCCACCACTTTCACACCAAAACCCAAGCCAAACAAACACTCACGCTTAAAACTGCTATCCACACAATCATACGCATTTTCCCAGTCCAAACCAAGAACACCTCCCTCACCCCCCTCCAGGAAATCTCTGATACATCCATGCCCCTCCCTCATACTTCTCCCAGGAATTCCATACCATCTTACATGCAATACCGACCCCAGGGCCCCCTTCAAACAACTGCCCAATATCCTCGCAAAAACCTTGTAATTTACACACATTAAAGAAATTGCCTTGTAATCACTCAGGGGATGTCCGCCTCCCTTCTTAGGAACCAACACTACAACACCTGTTCGTTGGGACTGACCCATCCTCCTACCTGCCAACATATTATTTAGAACCCCGACAAATAGATGCCTAATGCAACCCCAATGCTTCCTATAAAATTCAAATGGTAACCCATCAATGCCCGGCGTCTTGCCAGTCTGCATCCCAAAAATTGCCTCTGCCCCGCCTCCCCCATGAATCCCTTCCACCCCCTCCAAGCTTCATCCCCAGTACATTTCAACCCCTCCCCCCCCCCAAATCGGGGGAAACGATACCCACCCGTCTCCTCCATCTTTCGCGAAATCAAGCATCAGCGTAATAGCTCATGCTTTCTGTAGTGGCAAAAACCGTACCATCCTAGTATCCCCCCACCCTGGAGCTTGCCACTAATCTCAGCATAGTAGTCACAACATGACATTCTCAGAAACTCTGTAACCCAAACCCAGATGGCTTGTCGCCCCATAGCACGTCCTCCAATCCTAAATGATAATATATCCTATTAAATCGTTCATTGTGGATGTCCGCAAGTCTATCCATTATAGATTCCACTTCGTCACCCCCCTATGTCCCCTGTCATAACAATCCTTCAGCTGTGATTCCAAATAATTTTGTAAGCTATAACGCCACCTCGCTTCTTCCCTCCCCCTGCCTCGGAAAAAGGTTGCAATGCAAGGCTTTGCTTTCAACTCCCACCAGTCGACAAGCTGCAGTACCCTATCCCTACCCTCAGTGACTTTGCCCCACCATTCTTTGAACCCTGCACCCCCTTCCTCACCCCTAAGCAATCCTACGTTCAACTTCTAATAACCAGCATGAACTCTGACCACTCCCTCCCACTGCAAGTCAGCTATTACCGCTCTGTGATCTGAGAAAACTTCGTCGACCGTTTGCACGTCCCTCACCTCCATACCCTGCATTACATAAATCCTGTCTAATCATGCCACATATTTTTGCCTGACAAAAGTATGCTCAGACACTAAGTGACCCCCCCACTACATCCACAACACCAACATCTGGCAATGTGTCCTGCAGAACCTTCAGTACACATCCCGCCCCCCTCAGTTCCATGTCCCTTTCACGAATCACACAGTTCCAATCCCCGCCGATGATCGTGACCACCGGCAATGCCTGTAAAAAAATACAAGTCATCCCTCACAAAATCTGCTTTAACCCTTACATTACCAGTTGCTGGCATATATGCACCTATAAGACAAATGCGCCTCTCACTCCATACCTCATCTACTCTCACTACCCTCCCCCCCTCCCAACCCGTGACGCGCAAGGGGCTGGTGTCCTTGAGTGACTATTGCAACTCCCCTTTTAATTTGCCTGGCAGACTAATATAAAATTTGTAACCGTCCAACCGTAAATCACATCCATACCAAAAATTGTGTTCCTGTAAAAAACACACATCAACCCGGTACCTGCACAAAAACCAGACCAACCACACTCGCTTGATCTCCTACCAGAGACCATTCACGTTAAGAGTGACACTCCTGAAAGCTATATAAACGGCAGCTTTCCTCTATGCCACTGAGGTTTACTCATGGCACTTTTCCCTGGTCGGCGCCCAGGCGTCTCACAGGTCTTCACCTGTTCACCCTCACTCTCCCGTACGTGTCTACAATGTAGCTTCTGCGTCACTGGACCAGCCAATGCCTCCTTCAACTCCTCCGCCACCCACACCTTTTTTCCTGGGCTCTAGCCTGGTGTGAGAACCTCCTCTACCTCCTCCGTTCCAGCCGTTCTCTTTCTGGAGCCGCCACTGACACTCATATCCACGTCCTGTCCTTGCACCTGATGTACCTCCACTTGCACCACCTGCTGCAAGGTACCTGCACTGGGGTTCCCTCCCCCAGGTGATGGGACTGTCGTGACTTCCTCACCTTCACTGAGGACACCAGTCACAGTCATACCCAAAAACTCCCATAGCTCCATGAAGCTCTCCTGAGGTACACTATCCTGACACCCTTGCTCTCCTGACAATCCGTCCACATCCTCTGAAAGCTCAGGGAGCATAACACCT
This sequence comes from Cherax quadricarinatus, assembly GCF_026875155.1. Classification (NCBI taxonomy): domain Eukaryota; kingdom Metazoa; phylum Arthropoda; class Malacostraca; order Decapoda; family Parastacidae; genus Cherax; species Cherax quadricarinatus. The sequence goes on from NC_069427.1 coordinate 1,460,250, forward strand.
GTTAGCCGACTGTTCCTCATGGTCTACCTCCTCACTCCAGTGACCACTCCGCAAGTCAGCTCCACAGTCCCCCTCGGGCCCCAAATCACACAATTGTTGCTCCACTGCCCATGCTACCGGCCATCTGGACAATTGCCGCCTGGGGCACTGTGCCGCCATATGGCTGTCCAGAGTAATGCACAAAAACCTGCGTTCTGTGTCCCACCAACGTCACATATGACAGGATCGGTAGGGCCAATAACATTTTGAGGGTGTAGGATCCCTCAGGGAAGCCCCTCATGTGGCCCATCCTTCCAGACTCCCATTGTCGCTGAATGGACCTGACCAAAGCTGCTAAATGCCTCCTTCAGCCCAAACACAGTTGCCTCGAAAGGTACATTACACACCTTAGCCCATGTGTAATATTTGGATACATTGTGCATGACGATGTCCACCGCCAAGTTGACAGTTATTCTCTTCTCCTGGAATTCTTCAACGAGCTTGTCATACAAACTGGCATGATTCAATTTGACAAAGATCCTTGACATCCCATTCAGCGCCACACCATATAATTCCTCTGTTGGTACACTGTAGACTTCTCTGATGATGGGTGGTAGTAAGACATTCATTGTTGCAGTACTAAGCATGCCTCTGACCAGCTCTATGCAGACGGTATTTACACGGCGTCCCTCTCCCTCCACCATTTTGTTGGTGCAATGCCGAAGAAAACCATCAGAGGGCAGGTGTAGCAGTCCAAGCGAGTGTCCTCTCTCCCCAGTGGTTGAGAGGTGAATGCAGTATAGAACTATGCCCTTCAGTTTGGTAACTACATGTGCTACCTACGTAAGACTGATGAGAAAGGTCTTGGGTAATATGCCAAATGTTTCAGTTTATTTTGACAACATTTACGTAATGACATCCACGTGGAACAAGCACATCCAAGCATTAACATCACTTTTACGTAGGTTACACTCACATGGCCTCACCGCCAAGCTGAAGAAATGTTTCCTTGGGTATAACAAGATTAGATATCTTGGACTGATTCTTTTTAATAACTCTTTGCAGCCTCTCCCCAGAAAGATCAAAGCTTTATTAGAGTTTAAATTCCCCAAAACCAAGAAGCTCATGCATAGCTTTCTTGGTTCTGTAAATTTTTATGCTCGGTTTATCCCCAGCATTACCAATCTTACAGGCATCTTATCTGACTACCTTAAGAAGTCTGTGAAGGAACCTCTTGAACTTTCTGATGTAGCTCGAGAAAAGTTTAATGAGATTAAGAACATCTTCTCGAAAGACCCTATACTTAAGATTCCAGATATTAATAAGCAGTTTTGTTTAAAAACTGGTGCCTCCAATACCGGCCTAGGCACAGTGTTACTACAGTATCATGATGGTACACCCTTTCCTGTATGCTTCCTAAGCCGGAAACTTCTTCCTGCAGAAATGAGATACTCCACCATAGAAAAGGAATGTTTGGCCCTTGTGTGGGGTATCTTCAAACTTAAATTTTATTTACTAGGAAAAGAATTCATTTTAGAGACGGATCACAAACCTTTGATATACCTAGAAACTTTTAAGGGAACCAATGGTTGCCTCTTGAGGTGGACATTGGCACTCCAAGCTTTTAAGTTTCATATTGTGTATATCAATGGTTCATCCAATTATTTCTCTGACTGGTTAAGTCGTGACAGTCAGTAGAAGATTTGCTGCCTTATGCGACTTCCACATGTTAGAACTTTTTCCTCGCCTATTCTTCTTATACTCCTTGACTATAAGTCTTGGTATGGCAGAGTGTTAGGGAAAGTTCCACAGATAGGAGTAGCAAGCAAGAATATGGTGACGATAGTTTGATTGCCCATCTGCTTGTTAAGGTAGGGTCAGTCTAGCTCCCGCTATTCCCCCCTTTTTCTCCATCTGGAAAGGTGATGTGTGAGGCTCCGACCAAATGGTTATCACTTGACTCACAGCTCCCAACACAACTGTAAATAAAAGCCTCTGCTCCTGTTTTTAATGGATACATTGGTTAAAAGCTTCACTTTTAACCAATTCTAAGAATGTAGTTCATTCTGCCTTGATTTCCAGGTTTTGCATTTCAATCTTCACCAGTCTTTTAAATGCTTTACTTATTATGGAGAGTGATCTCTTAAGCAGTGTGTAACTTTTGTCTCTTTCTAGCTTGGAATGTCAGCTTGGGTCATCTGGCAACCAAAGAAAAAGTGTTGAAGGAGACGAACTTCACATGAGTTCTGGGACGTCAGTTTTTTATCTATGTACCTGATAAGTGTAGCCAACCTCAGGCAACTACATCTCATCTTTGCAGTGGTGAAAGACCTGCATTCCTATCATCTTGATGGATTATTCAAGGCTGGAGACTCTGTGACGAACTGGAGACTCTGTCACTCAACAGCTGTGACCACCCACATCATCAGCAGTGGCTACAATTTCTACAAAGTGTGGTGTCAACAACATCAGCCAAGACACCCCAGTCTAACTGTACATATTAGCATTGAATTCAGATATTTTTATTTTTCATTTTTCATTTTTCTTTCAAGTAGGATAAAAGTTCATATTTAAATGTTTTATATTTTTAATTTTAACAATAAAATGTTTATCTTTGTATGTTATTATTCTTTTTCTATTCATTAATTTTCCTAAGGAGGAGCCAACCTTGGTAAGACCTACTTAAGATCTTACAGGGTTGAGTAACCCTTCAGTGTCAAAGGGCCTAAAATCTGGAACACCTTACCTGAAAACTCGAGAACTGCAGACATTGACCTCTTCGCTTCTGGGCCGAGAGGTTGTGCTTCGCCTTTGCTTCTGCATTCATCAAACACCATTGGTGGAGGACGGACGTTGGCTGCTGCACTAGCTACAGTTGGTAGCACTGAGCGAATTTTGCAAGATGGCGCAGACTACCAGGAGGAGGATAAACACTGTGTGTATTGAGGTGTTGAGAGGCACAGTTTATAACACCAATGCGCCAGTTATGCTGCCTGCCATCTTAAGAGATACCTACTGCATCAACAACGACGATTTGTATGGAATTGCTTTGAATGGAGCTAAAAGAATCTTTGTGAAATTCGTGATGGCTGCTGTATATGACAAGATGGTGGAAAAGTACCAGGATGTGTGTATGCTGGTTAACCTTGGTTTAGAAGTACGTATGAGGGACGTATCTAAGTATTATACTTGGGTAAAGTTACGGAATGTCCCATTTGATGCCGATGAGGAAGACGTAAAAGCAACTTTCGAAGAGTTTGGTGTGTCATACATCAAGCAACAGTTGGAAGGTGGTCTGAGGGAATGTATGCTGGACTGCGTAAGGGATCTTTTACCCTTAAGATGTCCTTGTGCAAAACTATACCATCATATGTGACATTGAGTGACTTTAGAACTCAGGTATATGTCACATATGACATATACCTGAGCAGAGAAGAACATGTAGACTGTGTGGAGCATATGATCATATGGCTGCAATGTGTCCTTGACGATCGTCACCTGAGACACATGGAGAAGGGAAAGGAGTGGAGAAGGAGAGAGAAGTGACGACCCAGTCAACACGGGAGCATCCTCGGGCCCATAGAGCATGGAGTGAAATCGTGGAGGACAATCCGGTGGAATATGTAACATTACTGGAGGTCTCTCAGGTGACTGAGACCATGCAATAGACACTGTTATACAGGGATTCTTGGAGGATCAGAGTAGGGACAGAACACTACATATGGTATTGGATGGAACATCTGCAGATAAGGGTGGAATTCATGAGGAGTGCAATGTGTGTGGTGGGGATGGGCAACCACAGAGGATTTGTGAGACTGTGGTTGAAGTGCAAAAAGTTGAAAGTGTAGATGAGGGCATGCACATAGTTGAGGTATCATAAAAGAGAGAGGCAGGTGCTTCTGACAGTGATGATGTTCTGACACCTGCACAAAGATCTGGCAAGAATCACCCAGTGGATGTCCCAAAAAAAGTATCAGGAGGGCGTAAGAGGAAGGGGAAAGGTGAGGCAAGGAAAGGGCATTGTGAAAAGCATACTGTGCAAAAACGTAAGGACCCGTATGGACATCGATCGATCGGTAAGCCCCAGATTGCATTTTTAAGTGCCTAACATAAATGTGAATGGACTAAGGGCCGATGTAAAGTGCAGAATCTTTAGTGACTTTTTAAAGAGACATGGAATACAGATCATATTTTTACAAGAGCATATTGTTAAGTATGGAAGGGATTTGTTGATAGATGAGTACAAGGTTTATGCTGGATATACTGGGAAGCTTAAGGGAGGTGCTGCAGTATTAAGAGCTGAGGCCAGTCCTTTTCAATTGTTGCACTGGGAAGAAGGGGGAGATGGGAGAGTAGTGAGGGTGGATTGGACATGGGGTGGGGTACGTGTGTGTTTTGTGAGTGTGTACATGCTGGCGGACAGCAATAGGCATGTTAAAGAGGAGTTTGTTCGGGACACACTAATTTATCATATGAGAGGGTTACCATTTTATACATTATTTGGAAGGGATTGGAATAGTGTGATACGTAGGAAGAATATGGAGCCGTGGGGTGCTGGGTGTGTGTTGAGAGTCCTACGGGATGTATTAGGGGGAGTCGGATTAGTGGATGTAGTTAGTGGGGAGGGGTGGGTGATGGAGCATACTTATGTAAAGAACGGTTATGCGGCACGCTTGGACCGCATTTATGCATCTCCTGGGATACAAGTTAATAATATGGAAACTGTAAATGTTGTATTTTCGGATCATAGAGGAGTGGTTGTGGACGTGGGATGGGGTGAGTTGCCAAAACGTTTTATGAGTTATTGGAAACTAAATGTTAGCTTGTTAGAGAATATGGAGAGTGGACTTAGTTGTGCGGAATGGTGGAAAAATGAATGGAATAAAGGAGAGCTGGGAGGTGATATATTACTGTGGTGGGAGCAATGTGTTAAACCGGGGATCCGTAGTTTTTATATGAGGAAAGGAAAGGAGGTCGGACAATGGAAATATGGATTATAGAGGTATTTGGAGGGGCAGTTAAAACAGTGTTATTAAGGTTGTCGTGGAGTATATCTGGTTTCAGAGATTGAGGGTATAAAGACGCAATTGCTGGAGATGCAGAATGCACGGTTTGATGGTGAAAGATTAAGGAGTGGGTTGGAAGATGTTTTATGGGATGATAAGCCATCAGCTTGCATTCTGTGGCGATTAAAGATCCGGCAAAATATAATGAATATGTTAAAATTAGAGATACATCAGGACATGGTGGGTACATGGTGGAACAGTGGTTAGTAATGACTGAAGGCATGAGTGGTTTTGCGGATGAATGATTTGAGATATATATGAGAGGAGGCAATAGGAAGATGGGGGACTTGCATATTATGAAGGAAGGGATATTATGTATCCTGGAACCAGAAGACAGGGTGGAAATAGAGGGGCCCATAAGTGAAGATGAGGTTTTGAAGGCGTTACAGGGGATGAGTGTAAAGAAGACATCAGGGATTGATGGCATTCCAAATGATTTTTATTTAAGTAACTGGGAGGTCTTGATGGAATGCTTGGTGCATTTGTTGAATAAAATGAAGGTAAAGGGATGCATGGGTATGACGCAACGAACGGGGGTCGTTGTCATGATTCTGAAGGGGGAAGTGCAGAATAGCATCCTGGATTATAGAGATTTATCTTTAATGTGTGGTGATAACAAATTGTTTGCAAGGGTTTTAAGTAATAGGTTATGTAGTGTTTTTGGGACAGTTATAGATAAGGGACAAATGGGTGTGCCGGGGTGGTCAGTAATTAGTGGACATGGTAGGATTATGGATTTCATTGATGATTGTAGAACGAGGGGAGGGGGTGTACTTGCTTTGGATTGGAAGGCTGCTTATGACTGTGTAGAGCGAGAGACGCTATGGATGATAATGAGGCGTATGGGTTTAGGCGAGGAAATTGTCCAATGGGCAGAAACATTATACAAAGGTGCTGCACTACAGGTGGAAATCAATGGACGTATGGGAAAAGTAGTTAGTATGGGTAGGGGACTGAGACAGGGATGCCCCATGTCTCAGATCCTATTCGCATGTCTACAAGATCCTTTATATAGGATGATTAATGTTGGGGTAGATGAAAGGGGAGTACTGCAGCAGGGTGCTCCTGGTATAGTTGGGTATGTTGACGATACAACGGTTTTAGTTGGGGGAGAGGAGGGATTAAGGAATGTAGGTCGAATCGTTGAGATATTTAGTGGGGCAACAAGTATGCATCTTAATGGAGTTAAGTCAAAATTGTTAGAGGTTGGTTCATGGGTGGGAGGGAACTTGGGACAAAAGTATGGGTGGCAGGTAGTAGATCAACTTAGTGTATGTGGAGTATTATACAGAAGGGCAGGGCAAAAAGCTAGAAAGGCCAACTCCGTAAGGGTTGTGCAAGGAGTATTAAGGAGATTGGGGGGAATACGGACAAGTGGGTGGACGATCCATCAGAGTCATAGTTATAAATACAATCATTTACCCTAATTTGTGGCATGTGGCAATTTCACCTGCCTTGAAAGGTGCTGTTAGTGTGCAGCAATATTCCAGCCCAGATAGAACAAGTGACCTGAAGAGTGTCATCATGGGCTTGGCCTCCCTAGTTTTGAAGGTTCTCATTATCCATCCTGTCATTTTTCTAGCAGATGCGATTGATACAATGTTATGGTCCTTGAAGGTGAGATCTACGACATGATCACCTCCCCCCCCCCCCCAGGTCCTTTGACGTTTGGTTTGTTTCGCTCTATTTTGTGGCCAGAATTTGTTTTGTACTCTGATGAAGATTTAATTTCCTCGTGTTTACCATATTTGAGTAATTGAAATTTCTCATCGTTGAACTTCATATTGTTTTCTGCAGCCCACTGAAAGATTTGGTTGATGTCCGCCTGGAGCCTTGCAGTGTGTGAGGAAGCTTAATAAATTGATTCGGTATTTTTATAATCTCATGTAAATTAATGGGCATGTATGACACTGATATAATTCCTGTGAATATAAATTTTCATAAGTCATGTAATATTATGAATCAATTTTAGTAAATATGTGTATATATAATATGTGAGTCGGTGACTATATTATGTGTAATGTTCTCGTGGATGACGACATTCATAATTATATTAATGGTTTTTAGTTTTAGTCATAATACTAAGTTCAATCTTATGTTCTTTTTTCTAAATATTATTTTTCATTTTGACATCATCTTTGTTTCTTATAATAAAATAGGATTTTTTTTATTGTACGACAAGATCTATGTCAAGATTTAAATATGTGATTATTCGTTTTTGGGATCACTGAACAATGGAATTGATCTGGGGGTGATGGGGGGAGGTTGTGGGTTTGTACTGGGGGGTTGTGGGTTTGTGGTTTCTTGGGGGCGTTGTGGCGTGTGACTGGGGTGGTTGTGGGGTAAATGGTGGGTTGTGGGTGTACATGGGGGGTTGTGGGGTGTAAATGGGGGGTTGTGGTGTTTCTGGGGGGGGTTGTGGGTGTACTGGGGGTTGTGGGTGTACTGGGGGTGTGGGTTCTGTATGGGAGGTTGTGGGGTTAATGGGTGTTGTGGGTGCACTGGGGGGTTGTGGGATGGGAAGTACTGGAGGGTTGTTGTGTACTGGGGGGTTGTGGGTGTACTGGGGGTTCGTGGGTGTTACTGAGGGTTGTGGGAGTACTGGGGGTTGGCGTGTGTATGTACTGGCGGGGTTGTGGATGTAATGGGCGGGTTCGTGGGGTGTTCTGAGGGGTTGTGGGAAGTACTGGAGGGTTGTGGGGTTTGTGGTGTTAAAGAACTGTGGGGGGGTTTGGGGTTGTCTGGGGGGTGTGGGGTTGTCTGGTGGGGTTGTGGGTGTACTGAGGGTTGTTGGGAGTACTGGGGGTTGTGGGAGTACTGGGCCCCCGCCCCCCCCTACCCCCCGCTCTTGCTTGTGTGTACCGGGGGGTTGTGGTGTACTGGGGGAGTTTGTGGGTGTAGCTGGGGGGTTGTTGGGTTTGTACTGGGGGGTTGTGGGGCTCCTGGGGGATGTGGGTAGTACTGGAGGGTTGCTCGGGTTTGTAATGGGGGGTTGTGGGCGTATGGGGGGTTGTGGGTTGTTAATGCGGGGGTAGTGTGGTGTTACTGGGGGTTGTGGGCGTTACTGGGGGGTTGTGGGTGTCACTGGGGGGTTGATGGGGTATACTGGGGGGTTGTGAGGTGTACTCGGGGTTGTGGAGTGTACTGGTGGGGGGGTGTGGGAGTACTGGAGGGTTTGGGGGTGTACTGGGGGGTTGTGGGTGTACTGGGGGCCTTGTGGGTGTACTGGGGGGTGGTTGTGGGTGTTATGGGGGGTTGTGGGTGTTACTGGGGGTTGTGGGTGTGTACTGAGGGGTTGTGGGAGTACTGGAGGGTTGTGGGAGTTGTACTGGGGGGGTTGTGGGTTTGTACTGGGGGGTTGTGGGTGTACTGGAGGGTTTTTTGTGGGTGTACTGGGGGGTTGTGGGAGTACTGGGGGGTGTGGGTGTAATGGGGGGTTGTGTGTGAACTGGGGGGTTGTGGTGCTACTGGGGGGTTTGTGGGAGTACTGGAGGGGTGTGGTGACTGGGGGGCTTGTGGGAGTAATGGTGGGATACTGTGGGTGTACTGGGGGGTTGTGGGAGTACTGGGGGGTTGTGTTTGTACTGGGGGTTGTGGGCTTGTATGGGCGGTTGTGGAGTACTGGTGGGTTGTGGGTGTACTGGGGGGTTGTGGGAGTGATGGGGGTTGTAGGGTGTACGTGGGGTTCGTGGGTGTATGGGGGGTTGTGGGTGCTAATGGGGGGTTTGTGGGGGATACTGGTGGTTATTGTGGGAGTACTGGAGGAGTTGTGGGGTGTACTGGGGGGTTTGTGGTGTACTGGGGTGGTTGTGGGTGTACTGGGGGGTTGTGGGTTTGTTCTGGGGAGTTGTTGGGTTGTACTGGGGGGGTTGGGGGTGATATGGGGGGTTGTGGGAGTATGGAGGGTTGTGTGGTGTACTGGGGGGTTGTGGGTGTACTGGGGGGTTGGGGTGTACTGGAAGGTTGTTGTGGGTGTACTGGGGAGTTGTGGGTGTACCTGGGGGGTTGTGGGTTGTATGGGGGGTTGTGGGTGAACTGTTGGGGGTTGTGGAAGTTTACTGGGGGGTTTGTGGGGTATGGCAGGTTGTGGGGTGTTCTGGGGGGTTTGTGGGAGTACTGTTGGGAATTTGTGGGTGTACTGGGGGGTATGTGGGAGACTGGGGGGTTGTGGGTGTACTTGGGGGGTCGGTTGTGGGTGTACTGGGGGTTGTGGTGTTACTGGAGGGTTGTGGGTGTACTCGGGGGGATGTGGCAGTACTGGGGGGTGTGTGGGTGTACTGAGGGGTTGTGGGTGAACTGGGGGGGGTGTGGATGTACTGGGGGTTTGTGGGTGTACTGGGGGGTTGTGGGAGTAATGGAGGGTGTGGGGGTTGCACTGGGGGTTGTGGGTGTTCTGTACTAGGGGGGTGTGGGTGTACTGGGGGGGGTTGTGGGAGTACTGGAGGGGTTGTGGGTGGTACTGGGGGGTTGTGGGTGTACTGGGGGTTGTGGGTGTATGGGGGGGTTGTGGGTGTAATGGTGGGGTGTGGGTGTCTGGAGTGGTATTGTGGGAAGTACTGGGGGATTGTGTGTGTACTGGGGGGTTGTGGGTGTTGTACTGGGGGGGTTGTTGGTTGTGTAATGGGGGTTGTCGTGGTGTACTGGGGGGGTTTTGTGGGTGTACTGGGGCGGGCTGGTGGGGTGTACTGGGGGGTTGTGGGTGTACTGGGGGGTTGTGGGAGTACTGGGGTTGTGGGTGTAATGGGGGGTTGTGGGTGTCTAGGGGGGTTGTGGGTGATAACTGGGGGGTTGTGGGTTTGTACTGGGGGTTTTGGTTGTGTACTGGGGGTTGTGGGTGTACTGGGGGTTGTGGTGTACTGGGGGGTTGTGCGGGAAGTACTTGGGGGCGTTGTGGGTGTACTGGGGGGTTGTGGGTGTACTAGGGGGTGTTGTGTGGTGTATACTGGTGGGGTTGCGGTTTGTACTGGCGGGGTTGTGGGTGTTCTGGGGGGTTGTGGGTGTTTACTGGGGGGTTGTGGGTGTACTGGGGGGTTGTGGGAGTACTGGGGGTTGTGGGTGTACTGGGGGTTTGTGGGGGGACTAGGGGGGTTGTGGGTTGTACTGGGGGGTTTGTGGGGTGTACTGGGGGGCTTGTGGGTTTGTAATGGAGGTTGTGCCGGTTGTTGGTACTGGGGGTTGTGGGTGTACAGGGGGGTTGTGGTGTACTGGGGGGTTAGTGGGTTGTACTGGGGGGTTGTGGGTTGTACTGGGGGTTGAGGGTAGTTTCTGGGGGTTGTGGGTGTACTGGGGGATTGTGGGTGTACTAGGGGGGTTGTGGGTGTTGCTACCCCTCCCCCCCCTTGGTTGTGGGTGTACTGGGGTGGGTTGTGATGTACCTGGGGGTTGTGGGTGTACTTAGGGGGGTTGTGGGTTAGTACTGGGGGGTTGTGGGTGTACTTGGGGGTTGTGGGTGTACTGGGGGGTGTGGGTGTACTGGGGGGGTTGTGGGGAAAGTTCTGGGGGGTTGTGGGTTGTACTGGGGGGTTGTGGTGTACTAGGGGGGTTGTGGGTGTACTGGCGGGGTTGTGGGTGTACTGGGGGTTGTGGTGTACTGGGGGTGTTGTGGGTGTTACTGGGGGGTTTTGGTGTACTGGGGGGGGTTGTGGGATTACTGGGGTTGTGGGTTTTTGTTTTTTTTTTTTTTAAACTGGGGGTTGTGTGTGTACTGGGGGGTTGTGGGTGCTGTACTGGGGGGTTGTGGGTGTACTGGGGGGTTGTGGGTGTACTGGGGTTGTGGGTGTTACTGGGGGGTTGTGGGTGTACAGGGGGGTTGTGGGAGAACTGGGGTGTTGTTGGTGTTACTGGGGGTTGTGGGTGTACTGGGGGGTTGTGTGGAGTACTGGGGGGTTGTGGGGTAGTAATGGGGGGTTGTGGGTAGTATGGAGGGTTGTGGGTGTACTGGGGGGTTGTTGGTTTGTACCAGGGGGTTGTGGGTGTACTGGGGGTTGTGGGTACCATGGAGGGTTGTGGGTTGTACTGGGGGGTTGTGGGTGTACTGGGGGTTGTGGGTGTTGGGGGGGGTTTGTGGTGTACTGGGGGGTTGTGGGTGTAACTGGGGGGTTGTGGGTGTACTGGGGGGTGTGGGGTTGTACTGGGGGGTTGTGGGTGTTCTGGGGGGTTGTGGGTTGTACTGGGGGTTGAGGGTTTACTGCACTCTTTTGGGGTGTGGTGTGTACTGGGGGGTTGTGGGTGTACTTTGGGGTTGTGGGTTTGTGTACTGGGGTTAGTGGGTTTTTACTGCGGGGGTTGTGGGTGTATGTACTGGGGGGTGTGGGTGTACTGGGGGGGGTTGTGGGTTGTACTTTGGGGTTGTGGGTTGTATGGGGGCGTTGTGGGTGTACTGGAGGGGTTTGTGGGTGTACTGGGGGGTTGTGGGTGGTAGTACTGGGGGTTGTGGGTTTACTGGGGGTTGATGGGTGTACTGGGGGTTGTGGGTGTATTGGGGGTTTGTTGGGTGTACTGGGGTGTTGTGGGTGTACTGGGGGTTGTGGGTTTGTACTGGGGGGTGTGGGTGTACTGGGGGGTTAGTGGGTTGTTACTGGGGGGTTTGTGGGTGTACTGCGGGGTTGTGGTTAACTGGGGGGTTGTGGGGAGTACTGGGGGGTTGTGGGTGTTACTGGGGGATGTGGGGTAGTTGTTGTACTGGGGGGGTTGGGGTGTTCTGGGGGTTGTGGGTTACTGGAGGGGGTTGTGGTGTACTGGGGTGTTGTTTGGTGTATGGGGGTTGTGGGTTGTACTGGGGGGGTTGTGGGTGACTGGGGGGTTGTGGTGTACTGGGGGAGTGTGGGTGTTATTGGGGGCGGGTTTTGTGGGTACTGGGGGGTTGTGGTTTTGTTCGGGGGCTGTGGTGTACTGGGGAGTTTAGTGGGTGTACTGGGGGGGTTGTGGGTGTACTGGGGGGTTGTGGGTTGTCTGGGGGTTGTGGGTAAACTGGGGGGTTGTGGGAAGTACTGGGGGTTGTGGTGTATGGGGGTTGTGGGTTGTACTGGGGGGTTGTGGGTGTTAAATGGGGGGGTGTGGGTGTACTGGTGGGTTGTGGGTTGTTCTGGGGTGTTGTGAGTGTTATGGGGGTTGTGGGTGTACTGGGGGGTTGTGGGCTTGTACTGGGGGGTTGTGGGTGTACTGGGGGGTTGTGGGTTGTACTGGGGGGTAGTGGGTGTTACTGGGGGTTTGTGGGAGTACTGGGGGGTTGTGGGTGTACTGGGGGGTTGTGGGTGTACTGGGGGTTGTGGGTGTACTGGGGGGTTGTGGGTGTACTGGGGGTTGTGGATGTACTGGGGGGTTGTGGGTGACTGGGGTTGTGGATGTACTGGGGGTTGGGGTGGTACTGGGGTTGTGGATGTATGGGGGTTGTGGGTGTACTGGGGGTTTTGGGTGTACTTGGGGGGGTTGTGGATGTACTGGGGTTTGGGGGTTTGTACGGGGGGGTTGTGGAGTATGGGGGGTTGTGGGTGTGCTGGGGGTTTTGGTGTACTGGGGGGTTGTGGGTGTACTGGGGGGTTGTGGATGTACTGGGGGTTGTGGGTGTACTGGGGGGTTGTGGATGTACTGGGGGTTGTGGGTGTACTGCTCAAACATAGATTATTACATGTTCTTAATTAATGTGTATATTGCTGATAGGAAGGGTAATTAAGAACTGTTTTTAATTAGTTTTGCTTGACAGTTTTCCTTTGTTTTTTATAAGCATTTACTGTATCAGGTGGTGTGTGTTTATAAGTCACATATTTTTGTAACTTGAAATGATATGATTGATGTCGGGTATAATATTGTGTTATCTTGTTATTTACACACGTGTTGGGGGTTGTACTGAGTCATGTGAAGAGGAAATTTTCTAAAGACAATTTAACACGAGCAGTGTTTTGATTATGAGGACATAATTGTTTTTTTTTAAATTTCTGACTCTGTATGCTTTTAGTTATTTATTGTAAAATTTTGGTTTAAATAATATGTATTATATATATATTTTATATATATTTTTATATATATATATATATTATATATATATATATATTTAATATATATTATATATATATTATATATAAACTGCGGACACATTCATCACTTTCAAAACTACAGTTTAGAAAACATCTTATCTCCCTGATCCACCCAGACAACTAACTACATGATAACCACCTGGTGGTTCACACTTACACTCACTCACCCACTGACTATAAACCCAGAAATACTAATCTTAATCTTAAATAATGAACCCTAACTAGTCATAAGTTTGCCTGTGATACTCCAATATAGAAACTTTGTATTGTGCCAAAACAAAAGCATTCACGTTGGTAAACTCACAAACTATAATGTAGTCACTTAGCCTTAATATCATAATCTGTAATAATTTAATGTTTAGAATTAATGTAAATCTGCCCGAAATGCCTAGCCATGCTAGGTGTCCTAGTGGCCCCCTCTGTAATTAGTATTTTAAAACATGTAAACCACACAATATCCAAAATCTGTAAACCCCATATCTGGACCAACACGATATCCCCACTACAAGCAAGTATAATCACTGACAACACTACAGAGCACTACCTTACCTTTCTCATAACCAACTTATGTAAATTGCCTCAAAAAAACAAGAAAGATTTCATTTCACCTGCATGATGATACATCGATAAACAACCTAATACTAGCACTAGGTGCCATTGATTGGCAGAAAGCTAGCTAACAGCAATAATATTGACAAAACTGAATCATTACGGCATCAGAGGACATTCTCTTGACTACCTAAAATCCTATCTTAACTACAGTCATTAGTATATATAAGCAAATAGAGTCAACTCCGCTATGCAACCTGTAGCTGTACCACTCTAATATATCCTTACCTCGCCTATGGTATTTGTGCCTGGGGCTCAACCACAGCCTTAATAACCCAACAAAAAACTGCTGTGTGGGTGATAACCAGCTCCTGTGCCAGACAACACACCCCACCACTTTTCAAAAGACTGAACTTGCTAAACATACAAGACATACACTCATATTATTGTGCCTACTACATATACAGAACATTAAATTCCACTGTAAACCCTCCACTAAAGCTACTCCTTGACATTTACAACAGAATGCACAGTCACAATACAAGACATAAGGCACTTTTCAATATCCCTCGAGCCAGTCTCTCACTATGCAAGAACACTATGGACATAAAGGGCCCGAAGATCTGGAACGCTACTGGAACAGGTCAAGGATTCCCTGACAACTTATAAATATAGGACTTTGCTAAAATTTCATCATATCTCTCAACATTAACCAAATCATCCAAAACATCTGCTAACTAGTTTTAATTCTGCCAGTTCATAAGATAGTACCACCTGATTCATTACTTGTAATATTGATTTTGTGTGCAATTTCAAGATTATTTTACGGAACCTTACTACCTCACATTTGTATAAAGCTTAAATAAGTTTGTAAAACAGTTAACCACTACTTCTTGTCTAGTTTTAAGTATAGTTACTATTTACTCATTATCTGGTTTAGTTTTAATTAGTTACTATTAGTCTGCTCAAAATGCCATGGCATGATAGTAGCTATCTTTGTACTTAGCAAATCAAAATTGTAATTACACATAGTAACCTTTACAAAGAAATAAACTTTATCTTATCTTATCTTACAAAAGGTGTAGGGAGCCAAAACCCAAGTGCGGTAGAGAATGGAAAAAAAGTACATAGGACAAAATATCCACCAAAATAAAGAGATTAGTTAAGAACCACAAACAAATATGCACAGATAAGGAGGGAGGCCCAGTGGCAATACGAAAACGACATAGCATCGAATGCCAAGTCTGACTTGAAGCTATTGCATAGCCACATCAGGAGGAAAGCAACAGTCAAGGACCAGGTAAACAGGCTGAGAAAGGAAGGAGGGGAGTTCAGGAGAAACGACCAAGAATCATGTAAGGAGTTCAATATGAAATTTAAAGAAGCAGTTACAGTGGAGGCAGGAAGATTTCTGGAAAGCCAGAATAGGGGGGTATATCAACAAAGGATACACCAACAAGTGCTGCACGAAATACACACAACCGAGGAGGAGGTGAAGAAGCTAAGTGAACGAGGTACCTCAAAGGCAGTAGGACCAGACATCTCTCCGTTGGTAATTAGACAGGATGCAGAGACGCTGTGTGTGCCACAATCTTCAACACATCCACTAAAACTGGGCAACTACCTGAGGTGTTGAAGACGGCAAATGTAGTCCCAATTTTTAAAAAAACGTGATAAACACGAGGCATTAATATACAGACTAGTGTCACATATGTATACAAACGGGCACAAATACATACACCCATATACTGTATAGGTATGAAAGTGAAAATTCATAGGCATATCAAAAGACGGGATGGGCAGTTTAGAAATAAATATATTCAATTAAAGAAAGAAATAAAAAAAAGGAATAGGTAAAGAAAAAGGGATTATGAGGTTAAAGCCACAAAGGATTCGATGACGTACCCAAAAGGGTTCATTCAGGTGTACAGAAGTAAGATTAGGGACAAGAATGGCCCACTTAAGAATAACTCAGGTCAGATCACTGACAGTGATAAGGATATGTGTGAAATTTTCAACCACTTCCTCTCAGTTTTTACTCAGGAAGATACTAGTGAAATTCCAGAAATAATAAATTATGTAGAACAGGACGATAATAAACTATGCACGATTGCGGTAACTAGTGACATGGTTCTCAGACAAATAGAGAAATTAAAGCCTAACAAATCCCCAGTCCCTGATGAATTGTTTGCAAGGGTTTTAAAGGAATATAAAGAGGAACTTAGCAAACCTGTTGCTAATCTTTTCAATATATCACTACAAACTGGCATAGTGCCTGACAATGGCAAATGTAATACCTATTTACAAGGCAGGTGGCAGGTCCTTAGCTTCGAACTATAGACTAATAAGCCTTACCTCCATAGGGGAAAAATTTATGGAATCAATAATTACCGAAGCAATTCGTAACCATCTTGAAAGGCATAAATTGATTAATGAATCTCAACACGGTTTTTACAAAGGGGCGTTTCTGTCTTACAAATTTACTGACTTTTTTCACTAAGGTATTTGAGGAGGTAGGTCATGGTAATGAATATGATATTGTGTATATGGAGTTCAGTAAGGCTTTCAATAGAGTTCCACATCAGAGGCTATTGAGGAAACTTAAGGCACACGGAATAGGAGAAATTTTTTCCTGGATAGAGGCATGGCTGACAAATAGGCAGCAGAGAGTTTGCGTAAATGGGGAGAAATCAGAATGGGGGCACGTCACATGCGGTGTTCCTCAGGGGCCAGTGTTGGGCCCGTTGTTGTTCACAATTTACATAAACAACAAAGCGACATAAGCAAATTTGCTGATGACACCAAAATAGGCCTTCCAATTCATCCTAATGTGGACATTAGAGCACCCCAGGATAATGTGAATAGACTGATGCAGTGATCGGAGAAGTGGCAGATGCAGTTTAATATAGACAAATACAAAGTTCTAAATGTTGGACAGTTAAATAACCATGCCACATATAAACTAAATAATGTAGATCTTAATATTTCTGCTTGCATAAAGGATTTAAGAGTTCTGGTTAGCAGTAATCTGAAACCAAGACAACAGTGCATCAGTGTTTGCAATAAAGCTAACAGAATTCTTGGCTTCATATCAAGAAGCATAAGTAATAGAAGTTCTCAGGTTTTTCTTCAACTCTATATATCCTTGGTTAGGCCTCAATGCTGCACAGTTCTGGTCACCGTATTACAGAATGGATATAAATGCTCTGGAAAACGTACAAAGGAGGATGACAAAGATGATCCCATGTATCAGAAATCTTCCCTATGAGGATAGACTGAGGGCCCTGAATCTGCACTCTCTAGAAAGGCGTAGAATTATGGGGGATATGATCGAGGTGTATAAATGGAAAACAGGAATAAATAAAAGGGATGTAAATAGCATGCTGAAAGTATCTAGCCAGCAATGGTTTCAAGTTGGAAAAACTGAGAATCAGGAAGGATATAGGGAAGCACTTGTTTGGTAACAGAGCTGTGGATGAGTGGAACAAACTCCCGAGTACCATTATAGAAGCTAAAACGTTGTGTAATTTTAAAAATAGGTTAGATAAATACATGAGTGGGTGTGGGTGGGTGTGAGTTCGACCTGACTAGCTTGTGCTAGTGGGTCTGTTGTTGTGTCCCTTCATTAAGTGGATTTGACCTGACTAGGTGGGTCATTGATCTAAGCTGGGGGTGACATGGACATGCCTCGCATGGGCCAGTAGGCCTGCTGCAATGTTTCTTCTTATGTTCTTAAAACATTCACTCTCGTGTTCATACATTTATATTTTGCTACACCGGAGTATTATGACCACCCTCTATTATGACCACCCTCTATTATGACCACCCTCTATTATGACCACCCTCTATTATGACCACCCTCTATTATGACCACCCTCTATTATGACCACCCTCTATTATGACCACCCTCTATTATGACCACCCTCTATTATGACCACCCTCTATTATGACCACCCTCTATTATGACCACCCTCTATTATGACCACCCTCTATTATGACCACCCTCTATTATGACCACCCCTCTATTATGACCACCCTCTATTATGACCACCCTCTATTATGACCACCCTCTATTATAACAACCCTCTATTATGACCACCCTCTATTATGACCACCCTCTATTATGACCACCCTCTATTATGACCACTCTCTATTATGACCACCCTCTATTATAACAACCCTCTATTATGACCACCCTCTACTATGACCACCCTCTATTATGACCATCCTCTGTTATGACCATCCTCTATTATGACCACCCTCTATTATGACCACCCTCTATTATGACCATCCTCCGTTATGACCACCCTCTATTATGACCACCCTCTATTATGACCACCCTCTATTATGACCACCTCTCACTATGACCACCCTCTATTATGACCACCCTCTATTATGACCACCCTCTACTATGACCACCCTCTATTATGACCATCCTCTGTTATGACCACCCTCTATTATGACCATCCTCTGTTATGACCACCTTCTATTATGACCTCCCTCTATTATGACCACCATCTATTATGACAACCCTCTATTATAACCACCCTCTATTATGACCACCCTCTATTAGGACCACCCTCTATTATGACCACCTTCTATTACGACCACCTTCTATTATGACCACCGTCTATTATGACCACCCTCTATTATGACAACCCTCTATTACGACCACCCTCTATTATGACCACCATCTATTATGACCACCCTCTATTATGACCACCCTCTGTTATGACCATCCTCTGTTATGACCATCCTCTGTTATGACCATCCTCTATTATGACCATCCTCTGTTAGGACCACCCTCTATTATGACCATCCTCTGTTATGACCACCCTCTATTACGACCACCCTCTGTTATGACCACCGTCTATTATGACCACCATCTATTATGACCACCCTCTATTATGACCACCCTCTGTTATGACCATCCTCTGTTATGACCATCCTCTGTTATGACAACCCTCTATTATGACCATTCTCTGTTATGACCACCCTCTATTATGACCATCCTCTGTTATGACCACCCTCTATTATGACCATCCTCTGTTATGACCACCCTCTATTATGACCATCCTCTGTTATGACCATCCTCTGTTACGACCATCCTCTGTTATGACCACCCTCTATTATGACCATCCTCTGTTTTGATCACCCTCTATTATGACCAGCCTCTGTTATGACCATCCTTTATTATGACCATCCTCCGTTATGACCACCCTCTATTATGACCATCCTCTGTTATGACCACCTTCTATTATGACCACCTTCTATTATGACCATCGTCTATTATGACCACCCTCTATTATGACCACCCTCTATTACGACCACCCTCCATTATGACCACCCTCTATTATGACCACCATCTATTTATGACCACCCTCTATTATAAACCACCCTCTGTTATGACCATCCTCTGTTATGACCATCCTCTGTTATGACCACCCTCTATTATGACCATCCTCTGTTATGATCACCCTCTATTACGACCAGCCTCTTTGATGACCAACCTCTATTATGACCATCCTCCGTTATGAGCACCGTCTATTATGACCATCCTCTGTTATGACCACCCTCTATTATGACCACCCTCTGTTATGACCACCCTCTATTATGACCATCCTCTGTTATGACCACCCTCTATCATGACCATCCTCTGTTATGACCACCCTCTATTATGACCACACTCTATTATGACCACCCTCTATTATGATCACCTTCTATTATGACCACCTTCTATTTTGACCATCCTCTATTATGACCACCCTCTATTATGACCACCTCTTTACGACCACCCTCTATTATGAACACCCTCTATTATGACCACCATCTATTATGACCACCCTCTATTATGACCACCCTCTGTTATGACCATCCTCTGTTATGACCATCCTCTGTTATGACCACCCTCTATTATGACCATCCTCTGTTATGATCACCCTCTATTATGACCAGCCTCTTTTATGACCATCCTCTATTATGACCATCCTCCATTATGACCACCCTCTATTATGACCATCCTCTGTTATGACCACCCTCTATTATGACCATCCTCTGTTATGACCACCCTCTATTATGACCATCCTCTGTTATGACCACCCTCTATTATGACCACACTCTATTATGACCACCCTCTATTATGACCACCCTCTGTTATGACCATCCTCTGTTATGACCATCGTCTGTTATGACCACCCTCTATTATGACCATCCTCTGTTATAATCACCCTCTATTATGACCAGCCTCTGTTATGACCATCCTCTATTATGACCATCCTCTGTTATGACCACCTTCTATTATGACCACCCTCTATTATGACCACCGTCTATTATGACCACCCTCTATAATAACCACCCTCTATTATGACCACCCTCTATTATGACCACCCTCTATTATGATCACCTTTTATTATGATCACCTTCTATTATGACCACCGTCTATTATGACCACCCTCTATTATGACCACCCTCTATTACGACCACCCTCTATTATGACCACCCTCTATTATGACCACCATCTATTATGACCACCCTCTATTATGACCACCCTCTGTTATGACCATCCTCTGTTATGACCACCCTCTATTACGACCATCCTCTATTATGACCACGCTCTATTATGACCACCATCTTTTATGACCATCCTCTATTACGACCATCCTCTGTTATGACCACCCTCTATTTTGATCATCCTCTGTTATGACCACCCTCTATTATGACCATTCTCTGTTATGACCACTTGCTATTATGACCATCCTCTGTTATGACCACCCTCTATTATGACCATCCTCTGTTATGACCACCCTCTATTATGACCATCCTCTGTCATGACCACCCTCTATTATGACCATCCTCTGTTATGACCCCCCTCTATTATGACCATCTTCTTTTATGACCATCCTCTGTTATGACCATCCTCTGTTACGACCATCCTCTGTTATGACCACCCTCTATTATGACCATCCTCTGTTTTGATCACCCTCTATTATGACCAGCCTCTGTTATGACCATCCTTTATTATGACCATCCTCCGTTATGACCACCCTCTATTATGACCATCCTCTGTTATGACACACCTTCTATTATGACCACCTTCTATTATGACCATCGTCTATTATGACCACCCTCTATTATGACCACCCTCTATTACGACCACCCTCCATTATGACCACCCTCTATTATGACCACCATCTATTATGACCACCCTCTATTATAACCACCCTCTGTTATGACCATCCTCTGTTATGACCATCCTCTGTTATGACCACCCTCTATTATGACCATCCTCTGTTATGATCACCCTCTATTATGACCAGCCTCTTTGATGACCAACCTCTATTATGACCATCCTCCGTTATGAGCACCGTCTATTATGACCATCCTCTGTTATGACCACCCTCTATTATGACCACCCTCTGTTATGACCACCCTCTATTATGACCATCCTCTGTTATGACCCACCCTCTATCATGACCATCCTCTGTTATGACCACCCTCTATTATGACCACACTCTATTTATGACCACCCTACTATTTGATCACCCTTCTATTATGACCACCTTCTTGATTTTGACCATCCTCTATTATGACCACCCTCTATTATGACCACCCTCTATTACGACCACCCTCTATTATGAACACCCTCTATTATGACCACCATCTATTATGACCACCCTCTATTATGACCACCCTCTGTTATGACCATCCTCTGTTATGACCATCCTCTGTTATGACCATCCTCTGTTATGACCACCCTCTATTATGACCATCCTCTGTTATGATCACCCTCTATTATGACCAGCCTCTTTTATGACCATCCTCTATTATGACCATCCTCCATTATGACCACCCTCTATTATGACCATCCTCTGTTATGACCACCCTCTATTATGACCATCCTCTGTTATGACCACCCTCTATTATGACCATCCTCTGTTATGACCACCCTCTATTATGACCACACTCTATTATGACCACCCTCTATTATGACCACCCTCTGTTATGACCATCCTCTGTTATGACCATCCTCTGTTATGACCACCCTCTATTATGACCATCCTCTGTTATAATCACCCTCTATTATGACCAGCCTCTGTTATGACCATCCTCTATTATGACCATCCTCTGTTATGACCACCTTCTATTATGACCACCCTCTATTATGACCACCGTCTATTATGACCACCCTCTATAATAACCACCCTCTATTATGACCACCCTCTATTATGACCACCCTCTATTATGATCACCTTCTATTATGATCACCTTCTATTATGACCACCGTCTTTATTATGACCACCCTCTATTATGACCACCCTCTATTACGGACCACCCTCTATTATGACCACCCTCTATTATGACCACCATCTATTATGACCACCCTCTATTATGACCACCCTCTGTTATGACCATCCTCTGTTATGACCACCCTCTATTACGACCATCCTCTATTATGACCACCGTCTATTATGACCACCTAACTTTTTATGACCATCCTCATTATTACGACCATCCTCTGTTATGACCACCCTCTATTTTGACCATCCTCTGTTATGACCACCCTCTATTATGACCATCCTCTGTTATGACCACTTGCTATTATGACCATCCTCTGTTATGACCACCCTCTATTATGACCATCCTCTGTTATGACCACCCTCTATTATGACCATCCTCTGTCATGACCACCCTCTATTATGACCATCCTCTGTTATGACCCCCCTCTATTATGACCATCCTCTATTATGACCATCCTCTGTTATGACCACCCTCTATTATGACCATCCTCTGTTATGACCACCCTCTATTATGACCATCCTCTGTTATGATCACCCTCTATTATGACCAGCCTCTTTGATGACCAACCTCTATTATGACCATCCTCCGTTATGACCACCCTCTATTATGACCATCCTCTGTTATGACCACTCTCTATTATGACCATCCTCTGTTATGACCACCCTCTATTATGACCATCCTCTGTTATGACCACCCTCTATCATGACCATCCTCTGTTATGACCACCCTCTATTATGACCACACTCTATTATGACCACCCTCTATTATGATCACCTTCTATTATGACCACCTTCTATTTTGACCATCCTCTATTATGACCACCCTCTATTATGACCACCCTCTATTACGACCACCCTCTATTATGACCACCCTCTATTATGACCACCATCTATTATGACCACCCTCTATTATGACCACCCTCTGTTATGACCATCCTCTGTTATGACCACCCTCTATTACGACCATCCTCTATTATGACCACGCTCTATTATGACCACCATCTTTTATGACCATCCTCTATTACGACCATCCTCTGTTATGACCACCCTCTATTTTGATCATCCTCTGTTATGACCACCCTCTATTATGACCATTCTCTGTTATGACCACTTGCTATTATGACCATCCTCTGTTATGTCCACCCTCTATTATGACCATCCTCTGTTATGACCACCCTCTATTATGACCATCCTCTGTCATGACCACCTCTATTATGACCATCCTCTGTTATGACCCCCTCTATTATGACCATCTGTTCATTTTATGACCATCCTCTGTTATGACCACCCTCTATTATGACCATCCTCTGTTATGACCACCCTCTATTTATGACCATCCATCCTGTTATGACCCCCCTCTATATGACCATCACTATTATGACCATCCTCTGTTATGACCACCCTCTAATATGACCATCCTCTGTTATGACCACCCTCTATTATAACCATCCTCTGTTATGACACCCTCTATTATGGACCATCCTCTGTTATGACCACCTCTATTATGACATCCTCTGTTATGACCCCCCTCTATTATGACCACCCTCTGTTATGACCATCCTCTGTTATGACCCCCTCTATTATGACCACCCTCTATTATGACCATCCTCTGTTATGACCACCCTCTATTATGACCATCCTCTGTTATGACCCCCCTCTATTATGACCACCCTCTATTATGACCATCCTCTGTTATGACCACCTGCTATTATGACCATCCTCTGTTATGACCACCCTCTATTATGACCATCCTCTGTTATGACCACCCTCTATTATGACCATCCTCTGTTATGACCATCCTCTGTTATGACCACCCTCTATTATGACCATCCTCTGTTATGACCACCCTCTATTATGACCATCCTCTGTTATGATCACCCTCTATTATGACCAGCCTCTTTGATGACCAACCTCTATTATGACCATCCTCCGTTATGACCACCCTCTATTATGACCATCCTCTGTTATGACCACTCTCTATTATGACCACCCTCTGTTATGACCACCCTCTATTATGACCATCCTCTGTTATGACCACCCTCTATCATGACCATCCTCTGTTATGACCACCCTCTATTATGACACACTCCTCATTATGACCACCCTCTATTATGATCACCTCTATTATGACCACCTCTATTTGACCATCCTCTATTATGACCACCCTCTATTATGACCACCCTCTATTACGACCACCTCTATTATGACCACCCTCTATTATGACCATCCATCTATTATGACCACCCTCTATTATGACCACCCTCTTTATGACCATCCTCTGTTATGACCACCCTCTATACGACCATCCTCTATTATGACCACGCCTCTATTATGACCACCATCTTTATGACCATCCTCTATTACGACCATCCTCTGTTATGACCACCCTCTATTTTGATCATCCTCTGTTATGACC
This sequence comes from Cherax quadricarinatus, assembly GCF_026875155.1. Classification (NCBI taxonomy): domain Eukaryota; kingdom Metazoa; phylum Arthropoda; class Malacostraca; order Decapoda; family Parastacidae; genus Cherax; species Cherax quadricarinatus. Next base: position 1,484,590 of record NC_069427.1, read on the forward strand.
ACCCTCTATTATGACCATTCTCTGTTATGACCATCTTGCTTTATGACCATCCTCTGTTATGTCCACCCTCTATTATGACCATCCTCTGTTATGACCACCCTCTATTATGACCATCCTCTGTCATGACCACCCTCTATTATGACCATCCTCTGTTATGACCCCCCTCTATTATGACCATCTTCTTTTATGACCATCCTCTGTTATGACCACCCTCTATTATGACCATCCTCTGTTATGACCACCCTCTATTATGACCATCCTCTGTTATGACCCCCCTCTATCATGACCATCCTCTATTATGACCATCCTCTGTTATGACCACCCTCTAATATGACCATCCTCTGTTATGACCACCCTCTATTATGACCATCCTCTGTTATGACCACCCTCTATTATGACCATCCTCTGTTATGACCACCCTCTATTATGACATCCTCTGTTATGACCCCCCTCTATTATGACCACCCTCTGTTATGACCATCCTCTGTTATGACCCCCCTCTATTATGACCACCCTCTATTATGACCATCCTCTGTTATGACCACCCTCTATTATGACCATCCTCTGTTATGACCCCCCTCTATTATGACCACCCTCTATTATGACCATCCTCTGTTATGACCACCTGCTATTATGACCATCCTCTGTTATGACCACCCTCTATTATGACCATCCTCTGTTATGACCACCCTCTATTATGACCATCCTCTGTTATGACGATCCTCTGTTATGACCACCCTCTAATATGACCATCCTCTGTTATGACCACCCTCTATTATGACCATCCTCTGTTATGACCACCCTCTATTATGACCATCCTCTGTTATGACCACCCTCTATTATGACCATCCTCTGTTATGGCCCCCCTCTATTATGACTACCCTCTATTATGACCATCCTCTGTTATGACCACCCTCTATTATGACCACCCGCTATTATAACCACCATCTATTATGACCACCCTCTATTATGACCACCGCTATTATGACCACCCTCTATATTATGAGCCACCCTCTATTATGACCCACACCCTATTATAACCACCATCTATTATGACCACCCTCTATTATGACCACCCGCTATTATGACCACCCTCTATTATGACCACCCTCTATTATGACCACCCTCTGTTATGACCACTCTCCATTATTATTATATTATTGTTATCATAATTAGTTAGTAGTATAGCATGCAGTAATAGCCTTGTTCTATGTAGTTGTTTTTAGTACAATTAGTAAGTTTAGTAGTAGTTGTAGAGATAGTGTATAGTAGAGTCAGTTTACGAATTATTATTGAGTTGTGGCAGTAGTAGCAGTATATAGTAATGGTAGTAGTAATTGCAATAGTACTGGTGGTAAAAGAACTTTGTGCAAACATTGATCTCTGTGAAAAAGCAATAATTGTTCTGAATTACTTTAAGAATCCAAAACAAGATGAACCTGCTGCTGTGCAGTTCACACCAATGGTTAGAATCCTTATTTGGCTAGCTGTGTCTAGTGAGCTAACGCACGGGCTGGATCTTTGAGACTCTTGACCGCGGGTCAATCGGCCGGGGTATGGTTTGTTTTGCCAATGTGTCATTACGATTTTCGTGAGTCACCCAAATGGTTATGTTATCCGAGCTAAAAGTTACGTCACCTCTAACGAGAAAATGTTTCAAGTTCTGCCAGGTTAATTAATGATCCGTCCGCTGATTAAATACCAAACAACAGTTACTGACTGCCTTGTGTATTGACAGGACTGTAATTATCTAAGTTTATTAATGATATTGTTTGATCCTACGCTGTGGTCATAGTTGGCTGGTTAGTGCTGCACTTGACCAGTGATATTGCCACCTGCTAATTTTCTAGTATGAGCATGGGTCTTCGGTGTGGTAAAGTTATATAATAAGAGTGAAATTTCCTCGTATTCAGTGTGTGAGGCCATTGTATGTTTGCAGCAATAATGTTGATCTGGACGCTGTGTTACTATTGCAGATGAGACTAACAAAGTTTAAATTTGATGGTGAGATATCTCAGAGCGAGTCATTACCATCTACTGGTTTAATCTCTGATCATTCTGGACGTAAAAAAAATAATTGATGTCTGGTCCCCGTAAGCCCTGAAGGGTTCTGTCATTGTTACTCTTGTTTTTGAATTCTACTAAAACTTTTGACACGACTATAGTTCTATTCACTTTTGTGTCATTTATTTCCGACATTATTGGTCTCCTTTAAGTATATATACATGCTTGTAACTCCCATTAGTGAATTTTGTTGTTGGTTGAGAGACCGTTCAATACCACAATAACATATCCAAAAGAGTGGAAAGATACATCAATTAAATTTACACCTGAAAGAGCCTAGTGAGGACGTGTCCCGAATCTCAGAGAAATCCACTCCCATTATGACTCGGGCAAACGGTGCCCATCCCCCTAGTGCGAGAAGGTGCACCCATTCCCTAGTGAACGTGCAAGGTTGCACCATCCCCCTAGTGACGAGCATTGTGCACCATCCCCCTAGTGACGAGCGGTTGCACATCCCCTAGGGACGAGCAGGGTGCACCATCCCCCTAGTGACGAGCAGGTGAGCTGTGAGGACACTGAACACAATTACTATCCTGGGACCAAGACTTGTTCACAGTTCTTCCGTTGTACCTGAGGAAAATTACCAACTTATCCCGGGCTACATCAATATACCTGGCTAACATCAAGATACCCTGGCTTCATCAAAAATATACCCCTGTCTACCATCAATATACCCTGGCTACCATCAATTTACCCCGGGCTACATCAATTAACCCGGGCTACCATCAATATACCTGGCCTACCCTCAATATTCCCGGGCTACATCAATATTACCCTGGCTACCTCAATATACCCTGGCTACATCAATATACCCCTGGCTACCAACATATACCCCTGGGCTCATCACTATACCCCGGGCTACCATCAAGAGGTTCGTAAGATGATTGCATTTGTTCAACAGTTGACAGTGAAACGTCAGGCCCCGATGCACTTGGCAGGTCTGGTTGGGTGTATGAGCTGCGGTGGTGGGTGATCCTGAGACACCCCCGGTAGGTAAATCATGAAGGCCCTACATCATATATGAATACCTGATTTTTTCCATGAAACTGCGTTTTCTTCAGCTCATAACTCAAAACCCCTTAGGCGATCGGATTCAAATTTTATTATGTACGGTTAACTGGGAACCAAATTCTAAGAAAACAAGTGACATTGCTGGTGCTCTATTACCAAAGTATGTTTAAACTTTCCCGCCAGTATGTACCTGAGGTAGATCCATGCTGTGAAACACTTCCATGATCAACCATATGAGGACATTGATTCAGAACTCCTGGTGGATCAGGGCATGATTAAGCACTCTGTTACTGCTAGCCACAGACAGTCCAATGTACGAACTACAGCCCAGTTGATCGGACAATGACTTGGATAACTTCCAAATCTTTCAGTGTTGTAGCTTATAAAATTGAAAAAAAAAAAAAAAACAATTGAACGGCGGTTGAGAGTAAAATCCAAATGTGTAAGATCAAAATTAATAATTTTAAGTGTATAATGGTGTGACAGTTTTATTCCCGGTAAATAACTTTTAGAATCAATGTCAAGTGAGACGTAAAACTCCAGAGCAGTGCGTAAGGCACTGTGCCAGCTGGCTTCAGCATGATTCATCCAACTGTGCCCGCGGTACAGTATGATTCATCCACTGTGCCAGCTGGGCTACCGTATGATTCATCCAAACTGTGCCAGATGCACAGGCATGATTCATCCAAACTGTGCCAGCATGGCTAAGTATGATTTATCCAACTGTGCCCAGCTGGTCAGTATGATTCATCCAACTGTGCCAGCTGGTTACGTAGATTCATCCAACTGTTATTGCCTGCTGGCTACAGTATGATTTCATCCAACTGGGCCAGCTGGCCTACAGTATGAGTCATCCTCCAAACTGTGCCAGCTGGCTACAGTATGATTCATCAACTGTGCCAGCTGGCTACAGTATTGATTTCATCCCAACTGTGCCAGCTGGCAACAGCATGATTCATCCAACTGTGCCAGTCTGGCTACAGTATGATTCATCCAACTGTGCCAGCTGGCTAACAGTATGCTTCATCCACACTGTGCCAGCTTGGATTACATTATGATTCATCCAAACTGGGCAGCTGGCAACCGCATCTGATTCATCCACCTGTGCCAGCTGGCTACCGTAGATTCATCCAACTGTGCCAGTGGTACAGTTATTATCATCAACGTTGCCAGCTGGCTACGTTATGATTATCCAACTGTGCCAGCTGGCTACAGTATGATTCATCCAACTGTGCCAGCTGGCTACAGTATGATTCATCCAACTGTGCCAGCTGGATACAGTATGATTCATCCAACTGGGCCAGCTGGCTACAGTATGATTCATCCAACTGGGCCAGCTGGCTACAGTATGCATTCATCCAACTGGGCCGGCTGGATACAGTCTGAATCTCCAAATGAGCCAGCTGGTACAGTATGATAATCAACTGGGCCAGCTGGCTAAGTATGATCATCCAACTGAGCAGCTGGCTCCAGTATGATTATCCAAACTGGGCCAGCTGGCTACGTATGGATTCATCCACTCTGCAGCTGGCTTTAGTATGATTCATCCAACTGTGCCAGCTGGCTTCAGTATGATTCATCCAACTGTGCCAGCTGGCTTCAGTATGATTCATCCAACTGTGCCAGCTGGCTACAGTATGATTCATCCAACTGTGCCAGCTGGATACAGTATGATTTCTTCCACCTGGGCCAGCTGCAACAGTATGTAAGATTCATCCAACTGGGCGTGGCTACAGATGATTCATCATGTGCCAGCTGGCTACGTATATTCATCCAACCTGTGCCAGCAGGTACCGTATGATTCATCCATGTGCCAGCTGGCTACAGTATGATTCATCCAACTGTGCCAGGCTGGGTACAGTATGATCATTCCAACTGTGCAGGCTGGATACAGTATGATTCATCCAACTGGGCCAGCTGGCTACGTATGATTAATCCAAACTTGCCAGCTGGAGGTGACCGTATGTTTCATCCAAATGAGCCAGTGGCTACAGTTATGATTATCCAACTGGGAGCTGGCTACAGTATGATTCATCAACTGGGCCCCGCTGGCTACAGTAGGATTCATCCAACTGGGCCAGCTGGCTACAGTATGATTCATCCAAATGAGCCAGCTGGCTACAGTATGATTCATCCAACTGGGCCAGCTGGCTACAGTATGATTCATCCAACTGAGCCAGCTGGCTACAGTATGATTCATCCAACTGGGCCAGCTGGCTACAGTATGATTCATCCAACTGGGCCAGCTGGCTACAGTATGATTCATCCAACTGGGCCAGCTGGCTACAGTATGATTCATCCAAAATGAGCAGCTGGCCCTACTTATGATTCATCCAACTGGGGCCAGTGGCTACATTATGATCATCCAACTGTGCAGCTGGAACAGATGATTCACTCCAAATGGGCCAGACTGGCTACAGTATGATTCATCCAACTGGGCCTGCTGGCTACAGTATGATTATCCAACTGGGACCAGTGGTACTGTATGATTCATCCCAACTGGGCCAGCGGAGACAGTATGATTCATCCAAATGAGCTGCTGGCTACAGTATGATGCATCCAAACTGGGCAGCTGTACAGTCTGTATGTTCATCAACTGTGCCAGCTGGCTACTGTATGATTCAATCCAACTGTGCCAGTGGATACAGTTATGATTCATCCAACTGGGCAGCTGGCAAACAGTTATGTTTTCATCCAACTGTGCCAGCTGGCTACAGTATGATTCATCCAACTGTGCCAGCTGGCTACAGTATGATTCATCCAACTGTGCCAGCTGGCTACAGTATGATTCATCCAACTGTGCCAGCTGGCTGCTGATGATTCATCAACTGTGCCCGCTGGATACAGTATGATTCATCCAACTGGCCCAGCTGGGCTTCAGTATGATTTCATCACTGTGCAGCTGGATACAGTATGATTCCATCCAATGAGCCTGCTGGCTACAGTATGATTCATCAACTGGGCCAGTGGCTACCGTATGATTCATCCAATGGGACAGGTTGGCTACAGTTAGATTCATCCACCTGGGCCAGCTGGATCATTATGATTATCATACTGAGCCAGCTGGCTAACAGTATGATTCATCCAACTGGGCCAGCTGGGCTACAGGTGATTCCTCAACTGAGGCCAGCTGGCTCCAGTATGATTCATCCAATGGGTCAGCTGGCTACAGTATGAATCATAAAAAACTGTCCAGCTGGCTACAGTATGATTCATCCAAATGGGCCAGCTGGCTACTGTATGATTCATCCAACTGGGCCAAGTGGCTACAGTATGATCATCCAACTGGGGTCGCGGCTTACAGTATGTTTCATCAACTGGCCAGCTGGCTTACAGTATGATTATCCAACTGGGCCAGCTGGCTACCGTTGATTCAACCAACTGTGCCAGCTGGCTACCAGTATGTCATTCATCAAAACTGGCCCCGACTATTACCCCAGTATGATTCAACCTAATGGCCCAGCTGGCTACAGTATGATGCATCCAACTCTTTTCCTTCTAGGGCCCAGGGCTGGCTAACAGTATGATTAAACCAACTGTGCCAGCTGGCTTCAGATATTGATTCATCAATGGCCCAGCTACCTACGTATGATTCAACAACTGCGCAGCTGGCTACGTATGTTTCATTCCAACGGGGCCTGCTGGCTATAGTATGGGGGGTTCATCAAACTGGCCAGCTGGCTAGAGTACGATTCATCCAAACTGGGCCCAGCTGGCTGAGTTATATTCATCAAATGGGCAGCTGGCTACAGGTGAGACAACCACCAGCCAGCTGGCTTCATTATGATCATCCAATGGACCAGTGGCTACAGTATGTTATCCAAATAAGCCAGCTGGCTACAGTATGATTCATCCAACTGGGCTGCCTGGCTACAGTATGATTCATTCAACTGAGCCAGCTGGCTCCAGTATGATTCATCAACTGGGCCCGCTGGCTATCTGTTATGTTCATCCAATGGGCCAGTGGCTACATTATGAGTTCATCCAATGGGCCAGCGGCTACAGTTATGATTATCCAAAGAGGCCAGCTGCCTACAGTATGATTCATCCAACTGGGCCTGCTGGCTAATTATGTTTCATCAACTGTGCCAGCTGGGATACAGTATGATTATCAATTGAGCCAGCTGGCTATGTATGATTCAGTCCAACTGGGCCAGTGGCTACAGTATGATTCATCCAATGGGCAGCTGGCGACAGTATGATTCATCAAACTGGGCCCGTGGAGACGTTGTGATTATCCCAAATGAGCCAGAGGGCTACGTATGAGTCATTCAACTGGGCCAGGCGGCTACAGTATGTTCATCCAACTGAGCCAGCTGGCTCCAGTATGATTATCCCACGGGGCCAGCTGGGTTACAGTATGATTCATCAAGGGGCAGCTGGTACATTATGATTCATCCAACGTGGCCAGCTGGCTACAGTATGGATTCATTCCAACTGGGCCAGTGGCTACATGCTTGATTATCAACTGGGCCAGCTGGCTACTGTGATTGATCATCCATCTGGGCCAGCTGGCTACAAGTTGATTCATCCAACGAGCCAGCTGGTACAGTATGAAGTCATCCATTCTGGGCCAGCTGGCTCAGTATGATTCATCCAATGGGCCAGCTGGCTACAGTATGATTAATCAACGGGGCCAGTGGCTACATTGATTCATCCAAAACTGGGCCAGCTGGCTTACTGTTTGATTCATCCAACTGAAGCCAGCTGGTACAGTATGATTTCAAACATGTCCAAGCTGGCTACAGTATGATTCATCCAAACGGGCCGCTGGTACGTTGATTCATCCAACTGGGCCAGCTGGCTACAGTTTGTTCATCCAAACTGGGTCAGCTGGCTACAGTTATTGATTCATCCAATTGGCAGGTGGCTACAGTATGATCATCCAATGGGCCAGCTGGCTACAGTATGATTTCAACCAACTTTGCCAGCTGGACTACAGTATGAATTCTTCAAATGGCCCAGCTATTACAGTATGATTAACCAACTGGCCCGCCTGGCTACCAGGATGAATTCATCCAACTGGGCCAGCTGGCTACGTATGATTCACCAATGTGACAGCTGGCTACAGTATGATTCATCCAATGGCCAGCTAACCTACGTATGATTCAACCCAACTGGCCAGTTGGACGGCAGTATGATTTCATCCAACTGGGCAGCTGGCTTATAGTATGTTCATCCAACTGGGCCAGTGGCTAGAGTACGATTCATCCAACTGGGCCAGTGGATAGGAGTATAAATTCATCAAATGGGCCAGCAGGCTACAGTTGTGATTCAACCTCAACTAGCCCAGTGTACATTATTGATACATCCAACTGGACAGTGCTACAGTATGATTCATCCAACTGAGCCAGTGGCTACAGTATAATTCACCAAACTGTGCAGCTCGCTACAGTATGATCATCCAATTGCCCCAGTGGCTACGGTATGATTCATCCAAACTGGGCCAGCTGGTATGCTACAGCTTGATTCATTCCAATCTGGGCAGCTGGTACAGTATGATTCACCAAACTGGGGCCAAGCTGGCTACAATAGGATTCATCCAACATGGCCCAGGGAGGTACAGGTTGATTCATCCAACTGGGCCAGTGGATACGGTATGATTCATCAAACGGGGCAGCTGGCTACAGGGTGATTCAACAACTGGCCCAGCTTTTGGCTACAGTATTATTCAACTACTGGCCCAGCTAGCTACAGCATGATTCCTCAATGGCCCAGCTGGCTAGTCTGATTCATCCAGCTGTGCCAGCTGGTACAGGATGATTAATCCAAACTGGCCAGTTGGGCTTACAGTATGATTCATCCCAACTGTGCAAGCTGGCTACAGTATGATTCATCCCAACTGGGCAGCTGGCTACAGTATGATTCGTCCAACTGGGCCAGCTGGCTACAGTGTGATTTAAACCAATGGCCACTGGCAACACTATGATTCATCCCAACTGTGCCCGTGGCTACAGTATTATGATTCATCCAACTGTTTCGGCCAGTGGCTACAGTATGATTTCAACCAACTGGCCAGCTGGTACAGTATGATTCATCCAAATGGGCCAGCTGGTCAGTATGAATTATCCAACTGGGCAGCTGGAGTACAGTATGATTCATCAACTGGGCCCCGTGGCTAGAGTATAATTCATCAACTGGGCCAGCTGGTACAGTGTGATTCAACAACTAGCCAGCTGGCTACATTATGATACATCCAACTTGGTCCAGCTGGCTACAGTTTGATTCATCCAACCGAGCCAGCTGGCTACAGTATAATTCATCCAACTGTGCCAGCTGGTACAGTATGTGATTCATCAAACTTTGCTCCAGCTGGTACAGTATGATTCATCCAACTGGGCCAGTGACGTACAGTATGATTCATCGAACTGGGCCAGCTGGGTACATATGATTTCATTCCAACTGGCCCAGGTGGCTACAGTTGATTTCATCAAACTGTGCCAGCTGGTTACGGTATGATTCATCAAATGGGCCAGCTGGCTACAGTGTGATTTCAACCAACTGGCAGCTGGCTACAGAATTAATCTACCCAACTGGCCCAGCTGGTACATGTATGATTTCATCAACTGGCCAGCTGGCTTACGTATGGAATTAATCCACTTTGCTAGCTGGTGACAGTATGATTCATCCCTTCTGGTCCAGCTGGCTACAGCATTGATTATCAACTGGCCAAGTTGGCTACAGTATGATTTCATCCAACTGTGCCAGCTGGCTGCAGTTGATTCATTCAACTGTGCAGCTGGTCAGTATGAATTTCATCCAACTGGGCCAGTGGTACAGTGTGATTCAACACGGCCAGCTGGCGTACACTATGATTCATCCAACTGAGCAGCTGGTACAGTATGATTTCATCCAACGGTGCCACGCTGGCTACAGTATGATCATCAACTGGGCTCTGCTGGCTACAGTATAATTCATCAAACTGGGCCAGCTGGGCATCAGTATGGATTCAGTCCCAACTGGGCCAGATGGCTACGTATGTTTCAACCAATGGCCCAGCTGGCTACAGATGATTCGTCCAACTGTGACCAGCTGGCTACCGTATTGATCAACCATAAACTGCCCAGCAGGCGTGTTACAGTATGATTCATCCAACTGGGCCATTTGGGCTTTCAAATATGATTCAACCAACTGGCCTAGAAGGCTACTGTATGATCATCAACTGGGCCATTTGGCTTTTCCAATATGATTCCTCCACTGGGCCAGCTGGCTACGTATGATTCATCCAAACTGGGCTGCTGGGCTACTGTATGATATCATCCAAATGCCCAGTTGGCTATAGTATGATTCAACCAACTGGCTAGGCTGGCTTACAGTATGGATTCATCAACTGTTGCAGCTGGGCTACAGTATGATTCATCCAACTGGGCCAGCTGGCTAAGTTTGAGTTCCTCCAACTGTGCCAGGCTTGCTACAGTATGTATTCATCCAACTGGGTCAGCGGCTACAGGTATGATTCATCACAATGGGCCAGCGGGCTACAGTGTGATTCAACCAAAACTGGTCCAGCTGGCTACACTTTGATTCGTCCAAATGAGCGGCTGGCTACAGGTATGATTCATCCATCTGGGCCAGGCTGGCTACAGCATGATTCATCCAACCTGAACCAGTGGCAAACAGTGTGATTCAACCAACTGGGCCAGCTGGCTACAGTATGATTCATCCAACTGGGCCAGCTGGCTACAGAATGATTCATCCAACTGGCTCAGCTGGCTACAGTATGATTCATCCAACTGGCCAGGCTGGCTTCAGTATGATTCAGCCAATGGGGGGACAGCTGGCTCAGTATGATTCAACCAACTGGCCCAGCTGGCTACAGTATGATTCGTCCAACTGTGCCAGCTGGCTACAGTATGATTCAACCAACTGGCCCAGCTGGCTACAGTATGATTCAACCAACTGGCCCAGCAGGCTACAGTATGATTCATCCAACTGGGCCATCTGGCTTTCAATATGATTCTTCCAACTGGGTCAGTGGGCTATAGTTCTGATTCATCCAACTGGGCCAGCTGGGCTCTGTATGATTCATCCAACTGCCCAGCGGCGACAGTTATGATTTTTCCAACTGAGCATTCTGGCGTTCAATATGATTCATCCAATAGGGCCAGCTGGCTATAGTATGATTCATCCAAACTGGCCCAGCGGCTTCAGTATGATTCAAACCAACTGGCCAGCAGGCTCAGTATGATTCATTCCAAAGGGGCCATTGGCTTTCAATCTGATGCATCAAGCTGGCAGTGGCTTATTGTATGATTCACCAACTGGCCCGCTGGGCCTTACGTATGATTCAAAACCAACTGGTCCAGCTGGATGCTACAGTATGATTCATCCAACTGGAACCCTGCTGTCTACAGTATTGGTCATCCATGGGCCAGCTCGGCTACAGTATGTCATTCCAACTTGGCCAGCTGGCTCAGTATGATTTCAACCAACTAGCCCAGCTGGCTACACTTTTGATTCATCCTAAATGTGCCAGCTGGGCTACTGTATGATTCATCCATCTGAGCCAGTTGGCTATAGTATGAGTCATCCAACTGTGCCAGCTGGCTTCAGTATGATTCATCCAACTGGGGCCCAGCTGGTACAGGATGATTCAATCCAAATGGGGCAGCGACCCCCAATCACCTATGTGTTTTTTTTGGTTTGTCTGCGCTACAGTATGATTCATCCAACTGGGCCAGCTGGCTACAGTGTGATTCGACCAACTGGCCCAGTTGGCTGCACTATGATTCATCCAACTGAGCCAGCTGGCTACAGTATGATTCATCCAACTGGGCCAGCTGGCTACTGTATGATTCATCCAACTGGGCCTGCTGGCAACAGTATGATTCAACCAACTGGGACAGCTGGCTACAGTATGATTCATCCAACTGGGCCAGCTGGCTACAGTATGATTCATCCAACTGGCCCAGCTGACTACAGTATGATTCATCCACCTGGGCGTAGGCTTCTGTATGATTCATCCAACTGGGGCAGCTGGGCGCTCTGTATGATTCATCCAACTGAGCCAGCTGGCTACTGTATGATTCATCCAACTGGGCCCAGACTGGCTGCAGTATGATTCACCAACTGTCCAAGCTGGCTAACAGTTATGATTCAACCAACTTGCCAGCAGCTCCATGTATGATTCATCCAACGGGGCCAGCTGGCTACCAGTATGATTCATCCAACTGGGCCGCTGGCTACAGTATGAATATCCATCTGGCAGCTGGATTCGTATGATTCAACCAACTGGGCCAGCTGGCTTACAGTATGATTCATCAAACTGGGCCGTGGCTACAGTGTGATTCGACCCAATGTGCCAGTTGCTGCACTATGATTCATTCCAACTGAGCCAGCTGGTTACAGTATTGATTCATCAAAGGGCCAGTGGCTACTGTTTTGATTCATCCAATTGGCCAGCTGCCACAGTATGGATTCAACCAACTGGGACAGTGGCTACAGTACAGGATTCATCCAATGGGGCCACTGGCTACAGTATGATTCATTCAGATCTAGTATGTATACAGGCCCAGCTGACTACAGTATGTTTCATCCAACGGGGCAAGTTGATTCAGTATGATTCATCAAACTGGTGCTCTGGCTTCAGTATGATTATCCAACTGGGCCAGCTGGCTACAGTATGTTTCCATCCAACTGGGCAGCTGGCTTCAGTTTGATTCAACCAACTGTTCCAGCTGGCTACAGTATGATTCAACCCACTTGCCCCAGCAAAGCTACTGTAATGTTTCATCCAACTGGGCCAGTGGCTGCAGTATGATTCATCCCAATGGGCCACTGGCTACAGTATGATTCATCCAACTGGGCCAGGTGGCTACAGTATGATTTCAACCAAATGGGCTGAGTGGCTACATTATGATTCATCCAAACTGGGCCCAGTGGCTACGTTATGATTCATCCAACTGGGTCAGCTGCTGCAGTATGGATTTCATTCTACTGGGCCAGCTGGGTACCGTATGTGATTCAACCCACTGGGCCCAGCTGGCTTCAGTATGATTCAACAAACTGCCCCAGTGGCTACAGTATGATTCATCCACAGGGTCAAGTGGGCTTACAATATGATTCAACGAACTGGCCAGCTTTGCTACAGTATGATTATCCGACTGTGCCAGTGTACAGTATGATTCAACCAACTGGGCGAGCTGGCTACAGTATGATTCAACCAACTGGCCCAGCTGGCTACAGTATGATTCATCCACTTGGGCCAGCTGCTCAGTGCTTACTCACTGGCCTTGGGTTTTTACGACTGCTTGCCATGGTTTAACCACCAGTGCCTGGTGTGTTAGTAATCGTGTTATTAAGAGATCGTAAGTCACGTTAATTAGTTTTTCAGTTTAACTCTTCTAAATGACTTAAATATTTAATGGGTGATGCAGCTTAGGACCTGGATAGTACCCAGGATAGTACCCAGGATAATACCCATTACAGTACCGAGGATAGTACCCAGGATAATACCCATTACAGTCCCGAGGATAGTACCCATGGCTAATGCCCATGATGTACTCAGGTGAGGATCATGGATAGACCCAGGATGTATCCAGTTAATACTCAGATTGTTCCATGGTAGTACTCCACGGATTGTATCCTGGAATAATACCATGTTAATACCCAGGTATAGTATCCGATTAATACCCATGAACAGTACCCAGGATAGGATCCTGTAAAATACTCATGGTAATACTCAGGATAGTAACCTGGTTAATATTAAGGTAGTACTGAGGACAGTATCGTGGATAATTACAATGAATTACTCAGGAGAGACATAGGTAGGCACCAGGATAGTACCCAGGATAGTTCCCAGGATAGTATCCTGGATAATAAACATGGTCAGTACCCAAGGATAATATCAGGGACTAATACCCATGATAATACCCAGGAGTGGAGCCAGGATAGTACCCAGGAAAGTACCCTGGAGAGTACACAGGATAGTACCCATCATAGTACCCAGGCTAGTACCCTGGATAGTACCCAGAATAGTACCCAGGAAAGTACCCTGGATAGTACCTTGGATAGTACCCATACTGCACAAGGGTAGACACCCATAGATAGTACGCAGAATATACCCAAGAGAGTACCCAGTATAATATCCAAAATAACACCCTTGATAATACCCACGATAGTACTCAGGAAAGTACCGTGGATAGTGCCAAGGATAGTACCCATGATAGTGAGCAGGATAGTACCGAGAAAGTTACCTAGGGATAGTATCAGGAAAGTACCCTGGACAGTACAAAGAATCGTTACAGGATAGTACCATGGAAAGTAATCTAGGGATAGTACCCTGCTATGATTGAAGATTGAAACACTTATGCAACACATGGGAATCATTATTGTTGAAAGATATGTATCGCCAACAGTGGCTTATCAGTCAAAATACGAAGAGAAGAGAAGTCTAAGGAGGGAGAGGAGAAGTTTTGAGCAATCAGTCCCTTCAGCCTGGAGTGTGTTCAGATAATGGACTGAACACAACGACTCCATGCTGAGGGACTGATTACCTCCAAACTTCTCTCCTTAGACGTTTTGCATTGTACTGGACTGATGAAGCCACAATGTGACAAAAGGTTTCTTAAATAAAGATTCCCATGTGTTGCATAAGTGTTTCAATCTTCAGTTTGTCGGATTGTAAACCATTTATCACCCAGTAGAGTACCCAGTAGAGTACCCAGTAGAGTACCCAGTAGAGTACCCAGTAGAGTACAAAGTAGAGTAAGTACCCAGTAGAAGTACCAGTAGAAGTACCAGTTCACTACCGAGTAGGAGTACCCAGTAGAGTACCCAGTGAGTACCAGTAGAGTACCCCAGTCGAGTACCCAGTAGAGGACCAGTAGAGTACCCAGTAGTTAGAGTGCCCAGCAGGAGTACCTAGTAGAGTACCCAGTAGAGTACCCAGTAGAGTACCCAGTAGAGTACCCAGTAGAGTACCCAGTAGAGTACCCAGTAGAGTACCCAGTAGAGTACCCAGTAGAGTTTCAGTAGAGTACCCTGTAGTACTACCAGTAGAGTACTGTAGAGTACCCAGTAGAGTACCCCAGTAGAGTACCAAGGTTAGAGTACCCAGCCCAGGTACCCAGTAAGACTACCCAGTAGGAGTACCCAGTAGAGTACCCAGTACACTACCCAGTAGAGTACCCAGTAGAGTACCCAGTAGAGTACCCAGTAGAGTACCCAGTAGAGTACCCAGTAGAGTACCCAGTAGAGTACCCAGTAGACTACCCAGAGGAGTTACCTGTAGAGTACCAGTAGGAGTACCAGTAGCGTACCCAGTAGGAGTACCCAGTAGAATACCCCAGTAGAGTACCCGTTACACTACTCAGTACACTACAGTAGAGTACCTGTAGAGTACCAGTAGAGTACCCAGTAGAGTACCAGTAAGGAGTACCCCGTAGAGGTACCATTAGCTACCCAGTAGAGTACCCAGTAGAGTACCCAGTAGAGTACCCAGTAGAGTACCCAGTAGAGTACCCAGTAGACTACCCAGTAGAGTACCCAGTAGAGTACCCAGTAGAGTACCCAGTAGAGTACAGTAGAGTACCCAGTAGAGTACCCAGTAGAGTACCCAGTACACTACCCAGTAGAGTACCCAGTAGAGTACCCAGTAGAGTACCCAGTAGACTACCCAGTAGAGTACCCAGTAGAGTACCCAGTAGAGTACCCAGTAGAGTACCCAGTAGAGTATCCAGTAGAGAACCCAGTAGACTACCCAGTAGAGTAACCAGTAGAGTACCCAGTAGAGTACCCAGTTGAGTACCCAGTAGAGTACCCAGTAGAGTACCCAGTAGAGTACCCAGTAGAGTACCCAGCAGAGTACCCAGTAGAGTACCCATCAGAGAACCCAGTAAAGTAACCAGTAGAGTACACAGTACAGTACCCAGTAGAATACCCAGTAGAGTACCCGTAGGGTACGAGAGGAGTACCCAGTAGAGAACCCAGCAGTGTACCCAGTAAAGTACCCAGTAAAGTGCCCAGCAGAGTACTCAGTACAGTATCCAGCAAAGTACCCAGCATAGTACCCAGTAGAGTAGCCAGTAGAGTAGCCAGTAGAGTAGCCAGTAGAGTAGCCAGTAGAGCACCCAGAAGAGTACCCGGAAGAGTGCCCAGTAGAGCACCCAGTAGAAGTGCCAGTAGAGTTAGTACCAGTAGAGTACGCAGTTAGGGAGTAGCAAGTAGAGTACCCAGTAGCGTACCCAGTAGAGTACCCAGTAGAGTACCCAGTAGAGTACCCAGTAGAGTACCCAGTAGAGTACCCAGTACAGTACCCATTACAGTACCCAGTAGAGTACTTATTACAGTACCCAGTAGAGTACCCTGTAAAGTTCCCAGGACAGTTCCCATTAGAGTACCCAGTGAAGTACCCAGTAGAGTTCCCAGTAGAGTACCCAATAGGGTACCCAGTAGAGTACGCAGTACAGAACTAAGTAGAGTACCCAGTAGCGTACCTAGTAGAGTACCCAGGAGACTACCAAGTAGAGAACCCAGTAGAGCACCCAGTAGAGTATACAGTAGAGTACCCAGTAGAGTACCCAGTAGAGTACCCATTAGAGTATCCAGAAGAGTATCCAGTAGAGCTCCATGTAGAGTAAAAAGTAGAGTACCCAGTAGAGTACCCAGTAGAGTACTAAGTAGAGTACTCAGTAAAGTACTCAGTAGACTACCTAGTAGAGCACCCAGTAGAGTACCTAGTAGAGTACCCAGTACAGTACCCAGTACAGTACTCAGTAGAGTTCCAGTAGAGTACCCAGTAGAAAAACTCAGCAGAGTACCAGTAGAGTACAGTAGAGTCCCAGTTTACTCAGTACCGAGTACCCAGAAGAGTACCCAGTAGAGTAACCAGTAGAGAACCCAGTAGAGTACCCAGTAGAGTACCCAGTACAGTACCGAGTACCCAGTAGAGTACACAGTAAAGTACCCAGTACAGTACTCAGTAGAGTACCCAGTACAGTACAAGTACAATACCCAGTAGAGAACCACAAAGAGTATTCCAGAAGATTTACCAGCACAGTTTCCAGTAAGGCGTACCCAGTTGAGTACCCACTTGAGTATCCGGTAGAGTAACCAGTAGAGCACCCAGTAGAGTACTCAGTACAGTACCCAGAACAGTACCCAGTAGAGTACCCAGTAGAGTACGCAGTACAGTACAGTACATTACCCAGCAGAGTGCCCGTAGAGTACCAGTAGAGTACAGTACATTACCCAGTACAGGTACCCAGTAGAGTACCCAGTGAGTACCCGTAGAGTACAGTAGACTATCCCAGTAGAGTACCAGTAGAGTACCAGTAGAGTTACCAGTAGACGTACCCAGTATAGAGTACCAGTAGGAGTACCCAGTAGCTCCTACCCAGTAGAGTACCAGTAGAGTACCCAGTTACACTACCCAGTACACTACCCAGTACACTACATTAGAGTTACCCAGTAGAGTACCATAGAGTACCCAGTGGGTACAAAGTAGAGTACCCAGTAGACTAACAGTAAGAGTACCAGTAGAGTACCCAGTACGTACCCAGTACACTACCCAGTAGAGTACCCAGTAGAGTACCCAGTTAGAGTACCCAGTACATAACCCAGTACATACCAGTACACTACCCAGTACACTACCAGTAGTAGTACCAGTAGATTACCCAGTAGAGTACCCAGTAGAGACCCAGTAGAGTACCCAGTAGAGTACCCAGTAGAGTACCCAGTAGACTACCCAGTAGAGTACCCAGTAGAGTACCCAGTAGAGTACCAGTAAAGTTACCTAGTAGAGTACCAGTAGAGTACCCAGTAGTGTACCAGTAGACTACCCAGTTAGAGCAACCCTGGTCTTACCAGTAGATTACCCTGTAGGACTACCCAGTAGGAGTACCCAGTAGAGTACCCTGTAGGACTACCAGTAGACTACCAGTAGAGTACCTGTAGCTACAGTTGAGTACCAGTAGAGTACCCTGTAGGCGTACCCAAGTATAGTACCAGTCGGGTACCCAGTAGAGTACCCAGTAGAGTACCCCGAAGTGTAGCGTACCTGTAGAGTAACCAGAAGAGTACCAGTAGGTACCAGTAGAGTACCCAGTAGAGTACCCAGTAGAGTACCCAGTAGAGTACCCAGTAGAGTTACCAGTAGAGTACCCAGTAGAGTACCCAGTAGAGTACCCAGTAGCGTAACACCATTGAGTACCCTGTAGGAGTACCCAGTAGAGTACCCAGTTTTAGAGTACCAGTAGAGTACCAGTAGAGCAGTACCAGTGAGTAACCAGTAGAGACCCAGGGTAGGAGTACCAGTAGAGTAACCAGTAGAGGACCAGTAGAGTACCAGTAGAGTAACAGTAGAGTACCAGCTTAGAGTAACCAGTAGAGTACCCAGTAGGTACCCAGTTAGGTACAGTAGAGTACCCCGTAGAGTACCCAGCCGAGTACCCAGTAGGGAGTACTCAGTAGAGTACCCCGTAGAGTACCCAGTAGGAGTACGCAGTTAAGAGTACCCAGTAGATTACCCAGTAGGAGTACCAGTAGAGTACCCAGTAGAGTACCCCAGTTGTTTGCTCCCATTAGTGAATTTTGTTGTTGGTTGAGAGACCGTTCAATACCACAATAACATATCCAAAAGAGTGGAAAGATACATCAATTAAATTTACACCTGAAAGAGCCTAGTGAGGACGTGTCCCGAATCTCAGAGAAATCCACTCCCATTATGACTCGGGCAAACGGTGCCCATCCCCCTAGTGCGAGAAGGTGCACCCATTCCCTAGTGAACGTGCAAGGTTGCACCATCCCCCTAGTGACGAGCATTGTGCACCATCCCCCTAGTGACGAGCGGTTGCACATCCCCTAGGGACGAGCAGGGTGCACCATCCCCCTAGTGACGAGCAGGTGAGCTGTGAGGACACTGAACACAATTACTATCCTGGGACCAAGACTTGTTCACAGTTCTTCCGTTGTACCTGAGGAAAATTACCAACTTATCCCGGGCTACATCAATATACCTGGCTAACATCAAGATACCCTGGCTTCATCAAAAATATACCCCTGTCTACCATCAATATACCCTGGCTACCATCAATTTACCCCGGGCTACATCAATTAACCCGGGCTACCATCAATATACCTGGCCTACCCTCAATATTCCCGGGCTACATCAATATTACCCTGGCTACCTCAATATACCCTGGCTACATCAATATACCCCTGGCTACCAACATATACCCCTGGGCTCATCACTATACCCCGGGCTACCATCAAGAGGTTCGTAAGATGATTGCATTTGTTCAACAGTTGACAGTGAAACGTCAGGCCCCGATGCACTTGGCAGGTCTGGTTGGGTGTATGAGCTGCGGTGGTGGGTGATCCTGAGACACCCCCGGTAGGTAAATCATGAAGGCCCTACATCATATATGAATACCTGATTTTTTCCATGAAACTGCGTTTTCTTCAGCTCATAACTCAAAACCCCTTAGGCGATCGGATTCAAATTTTATTATGTACGGTTAACTGGGAACCAAATTCTAAGAAAACAAGTGACATTGCTGGTGCTCTATTACCAAAGTATGTTTAAACTTTCCCGCCAGTATGTACCTGAGGTAGATCCATGCTGTGAAACACTTCCATGATCAACCATATGAGGACATTGATTCAGAACTCCTGGTGGATCAGGGATGATTAGCACTCTGTTACTGCTAGCCACAGACAGTCCAATGTACGAACTACAGCCCAGTTGATCGGACATGAATTGGATAAACTTCCAAATCTTTCAGTGTTGTAGCTTATAAAAATTGAAACAAAAAAAAAAAAACAATTGAACGGCGGTTGAGAGTAAAATCCAAATGTGTAAGATCAAAATTAATAATTTTAAGTGTATAATGGTGTGACAGTTTTATTCCCGGTAAATAACTTTTAGAATCAATGTCAAGTGAGACGTAAAACTCCAGAGCAGGTGCGTAAGGCACTGGGCAGGTGGCTTCCGCAGATTCATCCAACTGTGCCCGCGGTACAGTATGATTCATCCACTGTGCCAGCTGGGCTACCGTATGATTCATCCAAACTGTGCCAGATGCACAGGCATGATTCATCCAAACTGTGCCAGCATGGCTAAGTATGATTTATCCAACTGTGCCCAGCTGGTCAGTATGATTCATCCAACTGTGCCAGCTGGTTACGTAGATTCATCCAACTGTTATTGCCTGCTGGCTACAGTATGATTTCATCCAACTGGGCCAGCTGGCCTACAGTATGAGTCATCCTCCAAACTGTGCCAGCTGGCTACAGTATGATTCATCAACTGTGCCAGCTGGCTACAGTATTGATTTCATCCCAACTGTGCCAGCTGGCAACAGTATGATTCATCCAACTGTGCCAGCTGGCTACAGTATGATTCATCCAACTGTGCCAGCTGGCTACAGTATGCTTCATCCACACTGTGCCAGCTTGGATTACATTATGATTCATCCAAACTGGGCAGCTGGCAACCGCATCTGATTCATCCACCTGTGCCAGCTGGCTACCGTAGATTCATCCAACTGTGCCAGTGGTACAGTTATTATCATCAACGTTGCCAGCTGGCTACGTTATGATTATCCAACTGTGCCAGCTGGCTACAGTATGATTCATCCAACTGTGCCAGCTGGCTACAGTATGATTCATCCAACTGTGCCAGCTGGATACAGTATGATTCATCCAACTGGGCCAGCTGGCTACAGTATGAATCATCCAACTGGGGCCAGCTGGCTACAGTATGCATTCATCCAACTGGGCCGGCTGGATACAGTCTGAATCTCCAAATGAGCCAGCTGGTACAGTATGATAATCAACTGGGCCAGCTGGCTAAGTATGATCATCCAACTGAGCAGCTGGCTCCAGTATGATTATCCAAACTGGGCCAGCTGGCTACGTATGGATTCATCCACTCTGCAGCTGGCTTTAGTATGGATTCATCCAACTGTGCCAGCTGGCTTCAGTATGATTCATCCAACTGTGCCAGCTGGCTTCAGTATGATTCATCCAACTGTGCCAGCTGGCTACAGTATGATTCATCCAACTGTGCCAGCTGGATACAGTATGATTTCTTCCACCTGGGCCAGCTGCAACAGTATGTAAGATTCATCCAACTGGGCGTGGCTACAGATGATTCATCATGTGCCAGCTGGCTACGTATATTCATCCAACCTGTGCCAGCAGGTACCGTATGATTCATCCATGTGCCAGCTGGCTACAGTATGATTCATCCAACTGTGCCAGCTGGCTACAGTATGATTCATCCAACTGTGCCAGCTGGCTACAGTATGATTCATCCAACTGGGCCAGCTGGCTACGTATGATTAATCCAAACTTGCCAGCTGGAGGTGACCGTATGTTTCATCCAAATGAGCCAGTGGCTACAGTTATGATTATCCAACTGGGAGCTGGCTACAGTATGATTCATCAACTGGGCCCCGCTGGCTACAGTAGGATTCATCCAACTGGGCCAGCTGGACTACAGTATGATTCATCCAAATGAGCCAGCTGGCTACAGTATGATTCATCCAACTGGGCCAGCTGGCTACAGTATGATTCATCCAACTGAGCCAGCTGGCTACAGTATGATTCATCCAACTGGGCCAGCTGGCTACAGTATGATTCATCCAACTGGGCCAGCTTGGCTACATTTGAATCATCCAACTGGGGCCAGCTGGCTACAGTATGATTCATCCAAAATGAGCAGCTGGCCCTACTTATGATTCATCCAACTGGGGCCAGTGGCTACATTATGATCATCCAACTGTGCAGCTGGAACAGATGATTCACTCCAAATGGGCCAGACTGGCTACAGTATGATTCATCCAACTGGGCCTGCTGGCTACAGTATGATTATCCAACTGGGACCAGTGGTACTGTATGATTCATCCCAACTGGGCCAGCGGAGACAGTATGATTCATCCAAATGAGCTGCTGGCTACAGTATGATGCATCCAAACTGGGCAGCTGTACAGTCTGTATGTTCATCAACTGTGCCAGCTGGCTACTGTATGATTCAATCCAACTGTGCCAGTGGATACAGTTATGATTCATCCAACTGGGCAGCTGGCAAACAGTTATGATTCATCCAACTGTGCCAGCTGGCTACAGTATGATTCATCCAACTGTGCCAGCTGGCTACAGTATGATTCATCCAACTGTGCCAGCTGGCTTCAGTATGATTCATCCAACTGTGCCAGCTGGCTGCTGATGATTCATCAACTGTGCCCGCTGGATACAGTATGATTCATCCAACTGGCCCAGCTGGGCTTCAGTATGATTTCATCACTGTGCAGCTGGATACAGTATGATTCCATCCAATGAGCCTGCTGGCTACAGTATGATTCATCAACTGGGCCAGTGGCTACCGTATGATTCATCCAATGGGACAGGTTGGCTACAGTTAGATTCATCCACCTGGGCCAGCTGGATCATTATGATTATCATACTGAGCCAGCTGGCTAACAGTATGATTCATCCAACTGGGCCAGCTGGGCTACAGGTGATTCCTCAACTGAGGCCAGCTGGCTCCAGTATGATTCATCCAATGGGTCAGCTGGCTACAGTATGAATCATAAAAAACTGTCCAGCTGGCTACAGTATGATTCATCCAAATGGGCCAGCTGGCTACTGTATGATTCATCCAACTGGGCCAAGTGGCTACAGTATGATCATCCAACTGGGGTCGCGGCTTACAGTATGTTTCATCAACTGGCCAGCTGGCTTACAGTATGATTATCCAACTGGGCCAGCTGGCTACCGTTGATTCAACCAACTGTGCCAGCTGGCTACCAGTATGTCATTCATCAAAACTGGCCCCGACTATTACCCCAGTATGATTCAACCTAATGGCCCAGCTGGCTACAGTATGATGCATCCAACTCTTTTCCTTCTAGGGCCCAGGGCTGGCTAACAGTATGATTAAACCAACTGTGCCAGCTGGCTTCAGATATTGATTCATCAATGGCCCAGCTACCTACGTATGATTCAACAACTGCGCAGCTGGCTACGTATGTTTCATTCCAACGGGGCCTGCTGGCTATAGTATGGGGGGTTCATCAAACTGGCCAGCTGGCTAGAGTACGATTCATCCAAACTGGGCCCAGCTGGCTGAGTTATATTCATCAAATGGGCAGCTGGCTACAGGTGAGACAACCACCAGCCAGCTGGCTTCATTATGATCATCCAATGGACCAGTGGCTACAGTATGTTATCCAAATAAGCCAGCTGGCTACAGTATGATTCATCCAACTGGGCTGCCTGGCTACAGTATGATTCATTCAACTGAGCCAGCTGGCTCCAGTATGATTCATCAACTGGGCCCGCTGGCTATCTGTTATGTTCATCCAATGGGCCAGTGGCTACATTATGAGTTCATCCAATGGGCCAGCGGCTACAGTTATGATTATCCAAAGAGGCCAGCTGCCTACAGTATGATTCATCCAACTGGGCCTGCTGGCTAATTATGTTTCATCAACTGTGCCAGCTGGGATACAGTATGATTATCAATTGAGCCAGCTGGCTATGTATGATTCAGTCCAACTGGGCCAGTGGCTACAGTATGATTCATCCAATGGGCAGCTGGCGACAGTATGATTCATCAAACTGGGCCCGTGGAGACGTTGTGATTATCCCAAATGAGCCAGAGGGCTACGTATGAGTCATTCAACTGGGCCAGGCGGCTACAGTATGTTCATCCAACTGAGCCAGCTGGCTCCAGTATGATTATCCCACGGGGCCAGCTGGGTTACAGTATGATTCATCAAGGGGCAGCTGGTACATTATGATTCATCCAACGTGGCCAGCTGGCTACAGTATGGATTCATTCCAACTGGGCCAGTGGCTACATGCTTGATTATCAACTGGGCCAGCTGGCTACTGTGATTGATCATCCATCTGGGCCAGCTGGCTACAAGTTGATTCATCCAACGAGCCAGCTGGTACAGTATGAAGTCATCCATTCTGGGCCAGCTGGCTCAGTATGATTCATCCAATGGGCCAGCTGGCTACAGTATGATTAATCAACGGGGCCAGTGGCTACATTGATTCATCCAAAACTGGGCCAGCTGGCTTACTGTTTGATTCATCCAACTGAAGCCAGCTGGTACAGTATGATTTCAAACATGTCCAAGCTGGCTACAGTATGATTCATCCAAACGGGCCGCTGGTACGTTGATTCATCCAACTGGGCCAGCTGGCTACAGTTTGTTCATCCAAACTGGGTCAGCTGGCTACAGTTATTGATTCATCCAATTGGCAGGTGGCTACAGTATGATCATCCAATGGGCCAGCTGGCTACAGTATGATTTCAACCAACTTTGCCAGCTGGACTACAGTATGAATTCTTCAAATGGCCCAGCTATTACAGTATGATTAACCAACTGGCCCGCCTGGCTACCAGGATGAATTCATCCAACTGGGCCAGCTGGCTACGTATGATTCACCAATGTGACAGCTGGCTACAGTATGATTCATCCAATGGCCAGCTAACCTACGTATGATTCAACCCAACTGGCCAGTTGGACGGCAGTATGATTTCATCCAACTGGGCAGCTGGCTTATAGTATGTTCATCCAACTGGGCCAGTGGCTAGAGTACGATTCATCCAACTGGGCCAGTGGATAGGAGTATAAATTCATCAAATGGGCCAGCAGGCTACAGTTGTGATTCAACCTCAACTAGCCCAGTGTACATTATTGATACATCCAACTGGACAGTGCTACAGTATGATTCATCCAACTGAGCCAGTGGCTACAGTATAATTCACCAAACTGTGCAGCTCGCTACAGTATGATCATCCAATTGCCCCAGTGGCTACGGTATGATTCATCCAAACTGGGCCAGCTGGTATGCTACAGCTTGATTCATTCCAATCTGGGCAGCTGGTACAGTATGATTCACCAAACTGGGGCCAAGCTGGCTACAATAGGATTCATCCAACATGGCCCAGGGAGGTACAGGTTGATTCATCCAACTGGGCCAGTGGATACGGTATGATTCATCAAACGGGGCAGCTGGCTACAGGGTGATTCAACAACTGGCCCAGCTTTTGGCTACAGTATTATTCAACTACTGGCCCAGCTAGCTACAGCATGATTCCTCAATGGCCCAGCTGGCTAGTCTGATTCATCCAGCTGTGCCAGCTGGTACAGGATGATTAATCCAAACTGGCCAGTTGGGCTTACAGTATGATTCATCCCAACTGTGCAAGCTGGCTACAGTATGATTCATCCCAACTGGGCAGCTGGCTACAGTATGATTCGTCCAACTGGGCCAGCTGGCTACAGTGTGATTTAAACCAATGGCCACTGGCAACACTATGATTCATCCCAACTGTGCCCGTGGCTACAGTATTATGATTCATCCAACTGTTTCGGCCAGTGGCTACAGTATGATTTCAACCAACTGGCCAGCTGGTACAGTATGATTCATCCAAATGGGCCAGCTGGTCAGTATGAATTATCCAACTGGGCAGCTGGAGTACAGTATGATTCATCAACTGGGCCCCGTGGCTAGAGTATAATTCATCAACTGGGCCAGCTGGTACAGTGTGATTCAACCAACTAGCCCAGCTGGCTACATTATGATACATCCAACTGGACCAGCTGGCTACAGTATGATTCATCCAACCGAGCCAGCTGGCTACAGTATAATTCATCCAACTGTGCCAGCTGGTACAGTATGTGATTCATCAAACTTTGCTCCAGCTGGTACAGTATGATTCATCCAACTGGGCCAGTGACGTACAGTATGATTCATCGAACTGGGCCAGCTGGGTACATATGATTTCATTCCAACTGGCCCAGGTGGCTACAGTTGATTTCATCAAACTGTGCCAGCTGGTTACGGTATGATTCATCAAATGGGCCAGCTGGCTACAGTGTGATTTCAACCAACTGGCAGCTGGCTACAGAATTAATCTACCCAACTGGCCCAGCTGGTACATGTATGATTTCATCAACTGGCCAGCTGGCTTACGTATGGAATTAATCCACTTTGCTAGCTGGTGACAGTATGATTCATCCCTTCTGGTCCAGCTGGCTACAGCATTGATTATCAACTGGCCAAGTTGGCTACAGTATGATTTCATCCAACTGTGCCAGCTGGCTGCAGTTGATTCATTCAACTGTGCAGCTGGTCAGTATGAATTTCATCCAACTGGGCCAGTGGTACAGTGTGATTCAACACGGCCAGCTGGCGTACACTATGATTCATCCAACTGAGCAGCTGGTACAGTATGATTTCATCCAACGGTGCCACGCTGGCTACAGTATGATCATCAACTGGGCTCTGCTGGCTACAGTATAATTCATCAAACTGGGCCAGCTGGGCATCAGTATGGATTCAGTCCCAACTGGGCCAGATGGCTACGTATGTTTCAACCAATGGCCCAGCTGGCTACAGATGATTCGTCCAACTGTGACCAGCTGGCTACCGTATTGATCAACCATAAACTGCCCAGCAGGCGTGTTACAGTATGATTCATCCAACTGGGCCATTTGGGCTTTCAAATATGATTCAACCAACTGGCCTAGAAGGCTACTGTATGATCATCAACTGGGCCATTTGGCTTTTCCAATATGATTCCTCCACTGGGCCAGCTGGCTACGTATGATTCATCCAAACTGGGCTGCTGGGCTACTGTATGATATCATCCAAATGCCCAGTTGGCTATAGTATGATTCAACCAACTGGCTAGGCTGGCTTACAGTATGGATTCATCAACTGTTGCAGCTGGGCTACAGTATGATTCATCCAACTGGGCCAGCTGGCTAAGTTTGAGTTCCTCCAACTGTGCCAGGCTTGCTACAGTATGTATTCATCCAACTGGGTCAGCGGCTACAGGTATGATTCATCACAATGGGCCAGCGGGCTACAGTGTGATTCAACCAAAACTGGTCCAGCTGGCTACACTTTGATTCGTCCAAATGAGCGGCTGGCTACAGGTATGATTCATCCATCTGGGCCAGGCTGGCTACAGCATGATTCATCCAACCTGAACCGAGTAAAAAAGGAGTCCCCCGTAGAGTACCCGCAGAGTACCCATAAGTACGCATTAAGTCACGGGGGTACCCAGTAGACTTCCGAGTAAGCCCCGGGGTGGGTACACAGCGGAGTACCCATGGGGTCCCCCAGAAAGGGGACCCAGAAAAAACCCCGTATGTACCCAGAAAGGGACCCAAAGAGTTCCCAGTACAGTCCCCACAAGTACCAGAAAGGTCTAGACAGCACTGTTATCAGGGCTGCATGCATCGTAATTTTATTACAGGGAAAGTGTGCCATAATAATAGAAAGGAGGGGTTTAATAATTGAAAGAAAAATTTTATAATTCAAAATGGCTTTTTGGGTACTGTTAATTGGTTAAACTTTAATTATAAAGAAATCCTGTAGGGTTTATTTTCCAACTATGTTTGGGTCGCTGGTAGCTGGTTTGGGGGCAGTCACGGGGAGTCAGCATGGTGTGGAGGCTGGCGTCGGGACCCTGTGTATTTTAAGCAAATTTTTGTATTTTGCGTACTCCTTTTGTTTAGCAAACCCAACCATGGCCTTTTTTTCTAGGGTTCCTGTATCCCCACTGGGCTCTGACAGGGTGGGGGTGTGGGGGATGAGTGGAAAATAAGAAATGGGGTTGTAGTGGAGTAGGATTGCCTGGCGGTGACGGGCCAGTGGTTATGGGGTTTGACCTCCAGCCAGCGTTTTCTTGTGTATCCTCTTTGGGCTTTTGGGTTAAGGTGTTTCTAGAGGTGTATATAGGTTTGATGAATAAATAGATATTTTTTTCCAAACAAAGATTTTTACCAAACCCCTCTGTTAACCAACCCAGGGAATAACCTTTTGGTTTAGCGCTTTCTTTTTTTGCTGGATGCCCGGGTGGCCTGTTTATGTTGACATGTGTGAAATTTTTCCCTTTGCCCTTAGCAGGCTCCCCCCCCAGCTACCCCACATTTCGCTAACATGGGGGCCTCTGGGGGAGAATTATAAATTTTGTGGAAATTAAGTTTGCCCCCGGGGGAAGTAAATAATTTCTTTACTCTGTTGGTAAAGGGGAAGCATCATAAAACACTCACACAAAATAATAATTTACCTTTGTTTGCAAATTGCTGGTTTTTAGGGTTTTTATATTAACTAAACCCTGTGAAAAATTTTACCTTTCTGCCAATTGTTGATTTAGGGTGTTTTTAAATACCTGGTAAACCCCTTTGATTTTTAGGGGGTTTGTTTCCCAAAATTTCGGGAATCTTTTTCCTTGCAGGTGCTTTAGCTCGTTTTTTTTTGCCGGATTTTTTGTTGTGTGCAATCCTGTTTAATTTTAGGGAGTCACATGACAATCATCCTTTGAATTACTACTTCGGTAGTACTTGCTGGGCTTTATTTTTTATATCAGAAGTTCTGTACTAATAGCAATTTTTGGTGCTTTTGTTTCCAAAAGACTGACACTTGAAAATTCGGGGGACAACAGTATTTGGAAGGTGTTTGCATCACATCCCCATGATGGGGGACCGGATAAGGAAGTAAAATTTTACGAATGAAATTAGCCCAATTTTCAAAAAAAAAAAGGAACGGTTGGGGATTAATTTCAAAGACCGGAACAAGAGCCTTTAGGGAGCTTAGGGGCTCAAAAAGAGCAAAGAGAGGCAGTTTGCTTCTCACCCAGACACAGACCGGGGAAATGTTTTTTTTTTTTTGGATAAACCCATAAAATTTGTCCCCAAATTCCTGAGAAAGATCCAACCAGTTTTTTTGTTTTTTGAAAGTACGGCCAAACCCAAGGGGGGGCCGGGGAAAGGAAATGGGCGACATTAGCAAAAACCCCAAATTGGGTTGGAAAAGGGAAGGGGGCTGTTATTTTCTTTAGAAGGATCCCCCTTTTCTGTTACATAACAAAAGAGGTATCTCCCGGGCCCTTTTTCAAATTTTGCCGGAAAGGTCCCGGGCAGAAATTCAAGAGGACTAAATTTCATCAGGCATCTTTGGTGGAATATGGTAAGGAGATTTTATTTTCAAAAATAGGTGGTGTTGCTAAAGGGGGTGGTAGGAAATTATGAAGGGGTAATTCCCTTTAATTTTTTTGGGGGATTTTTTGAGAAATTTTTCCTTTGACCTTAAAGGGCATATCTGGGGAAAAGGGATTTTGGGTGTTTTTAATAATGTTTTAGAGCGGGGTGACAGATTTTTAGCTCCCCAAAAATTTGGGTTTTTCCCACCTCTCACATCTATGATAGAAAGTTTTCCCCACCCCCCAATAGAATAAAAAAATTTCAGAATTTAAGCCCCCCATTTACCAGCCAATAACCACCAGATTTTAATAAGCCTAATTTTCCATACCTACCCGAGAAGGGTTTTAAAATCTTGTCACAGGCCGGCTACCGGGGATAGGAGAAAAGTCCATTTCCCCCAAAGATCGGGCCCAAGTCTATGTCAAGTGTGCAGGGGGTTTTTAAACCCTTGTCACTGTACTTTTTGCAACAAACAGGCCACCTGCAGCCATTTTGTCAAAAGTTTTAGGGACCAGGCGCAGCAGTGCTTCTCCAGAAAATACACCATTTACACATGAGTTGCTTGCATTGCAGTCTTCCCCCCCAAGATCCAAAGAAGACCAGCGTCTTGACCCTGGGATGAATCTTTTCAAGTAAGTCATTTGGGTCTTCACCAAATGAAGGAGGGACACGGGTTTTGTTTTTGAGGGACACTTGTAGCACATACCCTTGCTTGCGGGGGTGTTTGCCATGTCGGAGACCCCTAACTGGTTTGGGATTTTTTTCTTAAAGGGAAAGGGAGTCCCTGTCAGACCGGACGGGTTTTAGGTAAGCTGATCCCAGTCGGGGTATTGTAGGAGGCAAAGATGTACCTTTTGCAGGAGTTCCCTTCTACTGGGCAACAATGTTGTGGGACTCCTCAAAGGAGGAATGTTTGGTTTTGCGGGCCCCCGCTTTACAGGTGGTAATGACCAATTGGGCGATGTCCTGAAATTTTTCCATGTGCTCTAGACTAAACGGGGAACAAGGCAGGGCTGGCCCTCCCGGGGACCCTTCTGCACCTGGGGTGAGGGTTTGGGGAGGTGAGCCGTTTTTGAGCTGACCTCAGGAACCTGAGCAGTTGAACCGGGCTCAACCAAACCGGGGTTGGGCGAAAGGGTTTTGGTGCTGATTGGGAAAAAATCCCCTGACTTTGCAGCAGCTGAGTGGGGGGGGCCCAGGAAGGTTGTGACCCCCCGGGAACACTATTCATTTTCGCGTTCGGGGAAATGTGGTTCCCAAATTTCCCAAAATTTTTTATTTGCAGAGTTATCAAATGGCAAGTCTTTTTAAGAGGACCTGTGCTTACGGCCCGGGGCGAACAAAAAGTGTCTTTGTCATTTTTTTTTACAGATTCTAAAGGGAATGGATTTCGTTTTAAGACGGGGAGAGCAAATAATAAGGTTTTATTAAAAAAATCCTTTTCTAACGGGTTTTTACCAGGTCTTAACCCTTTCGAATAATTTTGTGTGTGGTTTGAGTTTTGGTAAAAACATTTTTGTCTCTTAGGCTTTGCACAAATCACCCAAATAATTTAGAAATGTATGTATTTTGAAGGCCTATTTAAAATTTAAATTTACCAATGTATACCATCCTAGGACAAAAAAAAGCCCCCAGGGTTTTTCCCGTCTCTCGGGGGCAATGCATTTTGTTTTACCCATACCAGAAGGACGGAGGGGGAAATTTCCCCCCTTTTTTCTTCCCGTGTGGAAGCACCTAAATCATTAAGTCATGGGCTACGTGAGGATGGTGATGTTTTTCCCCCGCGGGTTTTTTCTCGTTTCAAAACTGTTTGGCTAAAAAAGAGGTCATGGCATAGTGCACCACCTGCCAGTCCACCCAGGATCGGGGGGCCCAGAGGTGGTGCTACATTTTCGGAAAGCTGGAGAGATGGGATTGGCATTGGACCCGGGGCCCCTGGGAAGGTATGATAAATTGTGGGTGGCTTCAAAATGATGGTGGATAAAGTCCCTGAGAAAGTAAATGTAAGCAGAAAAATTGTAAAGTTTGTGAAGACTTGGATCTTTGAAAGACTGGTTGTATTTTGGGCTCAGCCATGGGCACCTTTAGTAAAAGGGGTTTTTGGGGATCTGAAAATGGGCCTGTTAACCCCCAGGGGTAGATGTTTTGAAATTTGTGCAATGCAGCGGGGCCTAGCATGATGTACCGGGGGAAATAGGTTCCTTGAAGGGAAGTGATGTGTTTATTTCTGGGCTGTGTTTGTTCCATCGAGAGTCGGTGGACTTGTCTTTTACTGGGCTCAACTAGGTGTACCTTTAAAAAGTGCATGACTGCCCCCCAGGTACATTTTGATAAAAGGTTTTGTCTCCTCTTTATGAACTACATGCAAAATTTTGTGAATAACTGTGGGGGGGGGGGGGGGTCACTGATTCCCAGACCCTGTGTGCCAAGGGCACCCCAATTTGTAACTTATATCTCTTTTTACATGAAAACCTTTTTTTATCCATTAACCCTCAAGATCTTTTATGTAAATCCCGATTACCACCCCCGGGTTTTGCAAAATTTTTAAAAAGGTTGGGGCAGACCTGTTGCAGGTAGTGCAGGGCAAGTAATGCCCTGCTGCTTCTCGGGAAAAAATAACAGGCACCAAAGAAGTTTTTTTAACCACCATAGAAAAGGGGGGGCTCTTGCTTTAGTGTTGGCAGTGCAACATTTTTAGGTGAATATACATCATCAGTTCACCCTATAACTGTATAGCATAATCCTTTTCTTTTTCCTTTACTTATGAGGGAAACCCCTCAGAGTACAAGGTGGGTCTTGTTTCTCCAACCTCTTATTTTTGTGATTCATTAGTGAAGGGAGGGAGAATGTGGTTTGCTGATCCTTGTCTCGTGTTTAAAATGCACGATGTCTGTACAATCACTTATCTATTTTTTTTTGCAGGGATTTGCGTAGACAAGTAGATGGAACCCTAGCCACCCAAGGGAGAAGGGCAGGGTGACCTTTAGCTGGAGGTATCAATTACCTATTTTTGGTGTGTGTTTTTGGGGTAGGTAAAGGGACTACTTTTTTAGGGGTTGGGGGAATGCCTACCTCTTTTTATTTGGATAGGGACGTTGGACCTAATTTTTTTGTGAAGTGGGGCAGGTGGTGAGCCCTCCCCTGTTTGGGGCATGTCTTTGATCCCAGGTGTTTGGTTTTCCGGACTCTTTTTTTTTTCCTTTTTGGATCACCATGGGGGACTCCAGGGGGCCCTTGGAATACATTAGGTATCGCCTGGGGTCCACCTTTTGGGGTCTTCAGTGATGACTCCAGGTTTTTTCTGCTCAGTCCACCAAAAATTTATGTGACTATCCCCCCTTTTTTTGGGGCCCGATTTTTCCCCCTCTTGCTCTCCGGATTCTCGCAGAGGTGTGCTGGGGAACCGTTTTTTTTACACAAAAATTCTGTAGATGGGGGTGATAATGTGTATTTCTTTTTAAGTAGAATTTAACATGAAAATCTGTTTTCCTTTTTTTTGAACTCCTGGAAAAACTACTTTTTTAAAAGTTTTTTTTTTTGGGACACCTACAGTTTGGTCTGCCTTGCAACTACTGAACTTTGGTGTTACTCATAAAAACGGCATTTCCCCGGGGGACTTTTGTCAAAGTTTTCTTGCTTGTTTATAAGTTTTTCTTGATGTAAATTTTGGGGAAAAAAGCATCAACACCATGCTGGGCCCGTGCTGTGTTGTGAGGTGCCTTTTCCCAACACAGTTGTCTAAGAGGGGACTGTGGGCTCGTCTGGCAAGAAATTTATCACTTTTAGTTTGGGGATTTCACATTTTGCAACTATACCTCAGTTTGTTAATATTGATATTTGTAGTATCAAAGACCATGATTGTATGGGGTTCATTCCCCTTTTCATTTGCCCCTTGCCCCAGACGTTAATTGGGGGGTTTTTTTTTCCTTTTTTTTTTTCCTTTTGCCTAGTGGTGTCCGTAGGGGCCCCGCTAGCAGAGTGAGACCTATGGTTGGGGGGGGGGGGGTGTTATGCAGGGTTCCTGACATCGTAATTTTCATATTCAATTCAATTCAATTCAAAGTTTATTTTTATAAGGTTACAATGCTGATTACGAAATTTGGTCATTGTTTGGGGTTTCATGTAGTAAAATTGTTTACAGGTGTACCCTAAACGCTTACTGGCTAGGCATTTCGGGCAACTTAGTTTTATTTTTAATTGTAAAATATTACAAATAGAGGTAAGTTGGGCTTTTTGGCCCCAAGTGACTAAATACTAGTTTATGATTTACAAAGGAAAGCTTTTTTTTGGCACAGTATAAATTCAGTATTTGGGGTATCACAGGATTCATTATTTTAAGACTGAATTAATATTTTTTTTTCAAATTTTTGTGAGCGAGTGTAAGTGTGAACCACCAGGGTATTCGTGTAGTTATTTTACGGGGTGTTCGGGAGATAAAAGTTTCAAAAGGTAGTTTTGAAGGGGATGAATGTGTCTGCAGTCTAGGTTCCAGGTGGGGATTCCGATTTTAGGCCTTTGACATACATTGAATTTTTTTAAGGGGTTTTGTCGGGCACGGGGAAGTCGTAGAGATTTTGGTCGGTGTTAGCCTGTGGGGTTTTGTCACAACTACAAGAAGGTTTTAGGCAAGGGTTTTATTTGAGTTTAAAACCCCTTTTGATAAATTTCACAGAGAAGTGTGGATGTACTGAAATGGGGGTAAGTTTTTTATCTTTTAAGATGGGGGGGGTGCGGGAGGGATGGGATTAGTATTATTTTTTACGCGCTTTTGTTGGGGTTTTTTTGGGTTTAGGTGTGTTGTGCAGTTTATCCCCAAGCACAAAAACATAGGTGAGGTATGGTAAATAATGAGTGGTATAGTTGGAAGGGCATTTTGTGGACGTATAAACGTTCTTGAGAGGGTCCCAACCGTTTGGGTACTTTTTGGGTATATGCGGATATGGTGCTGAAATTCGGGTTTTTGTCAAGGTATAAGCCAGGAAAATTTTCCCCCTTATTTGGGAATTAAGTGTTTTCATCTTAAAGTTTAATTTTTGCACTCCTCTCTGCTACCAAAAATAAAAAAGTAAATTTTGTCATGTTAAGGTAATTTATTGGGGTTCTCCCAAACATATTTTAATCCTCCCCATTCACAAAGGTTTTTGGGGTGGAAGATTTGGTGAGAGAGACAAACCGTGTCATCACAAAGAAATGGGTCAGGGTTGGGTTAAAGTTTGGAAACATTGTTAAATGAGAAGACAGGGGCCCCAAAGGGCACTTCCCGCGGAACTCCAGTATCCATGGCCGTTTGCTGATGTGTGTCTTTAAAGGTGACTCTGATACCCATTTGTAAGTAAATTTGAAAAGCAAGCGCAGGGGCCCTTTTTCCTATGGGAAGTTTGGGAGTAGGTTTGGGGGTTTACTGTGTCAAAAGCTTTTCTTAGGGCAAAAAAAAATTCCCAGTGGATATTCCTTATTTCCAATTCTGTGTAAAGCAAAATTTGCATTTTATGATTGCACGTTAGTGTTTTATTTTTCCTGAATCGAAACTGGCAGGGTTGATATGTTTTGGGCCGTTAAAATGAATACAGTCTCTTTACACGAGTTTTTTCAAAAATTTTGGATAGCAATGGTAAGTTAGATATGGCCTAAGTTTTTTTTAAGTCTGTAGGGGCATAATTTTTAATTCATAATAAGCAATAAATTTATAGTATGGATGTTATAATTGTAAAATAATTTTTTTAAAATTTATAAAGTCATTTGGGGGTACTGTAAGTAGGGAAAAATGTAATTATAAAGAAATCCCCTAGGGGGTTTATTTTTTAAAATGTTTGGGTAGCTTGGGGAAGCATGGCTCGGGGGAGTCACGGGGGAGTCACAGGTAATACCCATAGAGTACCCTGTTGAGTCCCATCATACCCTGTGTACTCTGAGACCCAGTAATTCCTGTTAAATTTCCCCCAAAGCCCATAGAGTACCAAGCGAATAACCCCGTAGAGTAAACGTAGAGTACCCGAGTAGATTACCCCAAAAGAGTGCCCCCCCGGATCCCGTAAACATAGGTACTCAGTACAGTACACTGTACATACCCATTTTATAACCAGAGAGTAGAGTAGATTACCCCCAACCCCCCCCCCCCCCCCCCCCAAACCCCCCCAAAAACCCCCCCACAACCCCCACGAGTACCCAGAGAGTTTTCCCAGTAGAGAACCAAGCCCCAGTACCCCAAGTAGAGTACCCAGGGAGAGTTGCCCAGAACAGTACCCAGTCGAGTTCAAAGAGTGTCCAGTAGAGTACCCAGAGGTACCCAGTGAGTACCCATAAGTACCCAGTAGAGTACCCAGTAAGTTACCAGTAGAGTAATATACGTACCCAGTAAA
>NC_069427.1:1520481-1559366 GCF_026875155.1 Cherax quadricarinatus
CATCCTACAACACAGGTGGCCCATCTCCTACAACCAGTGACCATCCTACAACATAGACCATCCTACAAGAAAGTGATCAATACTCCAACAATTGTTGACCATCCTACAACACCAGTGAATCCTACATCAGTGAACATCCTACAACACAGTGACCATCCTTACAACAGGTGACCATCCTACAAACAGAGAATATTCTACAACAACAGTGTGACCATCACTACAAGAGGACCATCCTACAACACAGTGACCATCCTACAACAGTGACCATCCTACGACAGAGATCATCCTACAAACACAGTGACTCCACATACAACAGAGACCACCTAACAAACAACAGTGCCTATGATACAACAGTGACCATCCTACAACATGAGACCAGCATACAACCACAGTGCCTATGCTAAAACAGTGGACCATCCTACAACCAGATGCCATCCTACACGCAGTGACCAACTCAAACAGTGACCATCTCACAACAGTGGATCCATCCTACAAACAAGTGACCATCCTACAACCAGTGACCATCCTACCAAAACAGTGACCATCCTACAAAAACAGTGACCATCCTACAAAACAGAGAACCACTCTTACAACAACAGTGACCATCCCACAAAACAGTGACATCCTACAAAAGGTGACCATCCTACAAAAAAACAGGACCATCCTACAAAACGAGGGAAACCAACCTACAACCGTGACCATGCTACAACAGAGTGGCCATCTACTTACAGAGTGACCATACTACAACAGAGACCATACAACAACATACAAAAATCAGTGACCATCCTACTAAACACGTGACCATCCTACACAGTGTCATGTATTAAGAATGATTTAACTCACTTGGATGGTGAGGGCGTCGCGATGTCGCAGTCTTGCTGCGCGACTCTCCGCGACGTCTGGCTAAGATGCTCATAATGTCTCTTGATCACAAGGATATTAGAGCTCCTATCCCTTCCTTGGATCAAAACCGATTATTATCACATAGGAACCTATGGGTTTAGTGCTTTACAGCATAGCTTAAGAAGAATAACATAAAAACTATATAAAACTTAATAATAAAATAATATATTATTAATAATAATAATTATAATATTAATAATACATAATAATAATATTGGTCCCATAATGTTTAGAGACCATTGTTTATACTCGTTAGTGTGCTTGCCAGGGGGTCGAGGGCCTAGCTACTGACTGCTGCAGCCAGGACAGTCGTACTACACTTGTTGTCATGTAGTGAGTGTTCCTGTCTCAATCCCTGCATCCGTATCTGCAATCACAAAAACACACTTTGTTCCTAGGGGCAATCTGTCTAATATCCAGTATTTTGTATTTTATGATCATTATCACAATGACACTCATCGGTACCTTGTGTTTTCAATGACCACAACGGCACTGAACGGTACACCTTTCTCACTGTTACATCAACGATATGGTATGACCCAATTCACACGCACACCCAACACACACACACACACACACAACCACAACACACACCACACAACACACACCACACACACACAAACACACACACACACTGCAAACACAAATAGGTGTGCAAATAGGTGAGTTACACAACACACACACACACACACACACACACACACACTGCAACCACAAATAGGTGTAGTACAAATGTGAGTACACACACACACCACAAACCTAATGGAGTTCTTTGGACATGGTGACAGCAGATAAGACTTAGAGAGAGAGGTTTGGGGTGGATTGCAATTCTTGGACTGCCAGATGGCAGTTTTTTGACACAGTTCCACACAAGAGATTGGTGCAAAAACTGGAGGACCTCAAGCAGGAATAACAGGGAAGCACTACATGATTCAGGGAAATACTTGTCAGGAAAGACAGCAGCGAGTCATGGTTACGTGGCGAGGTTGTCAGAGGTGCGGGCCACTGTGACCAGCGGGGTCCCACAGGGGTCTGTCCTAGGACAGTGTTGTTTCTGGTATTTGTGAAAACGGACATGACGGAAGGAATAGACTCTGAGGTTGTCCATGGTTTGCAAGATGACGTGATGTTGATTGAGAAGACTCACTCGTATCGAAGACCAGGCAGAACTCAAAGGGATCTGGACAGGCTGACAGGACATGGTCAGCACATTGGACTCCTCGGTTCAATCCCACAAGTGCACAAGTCATGAAAATTGGGGAAGGGCAATGAAAGACCGCAGACGGAGTACAGTATAGGGGGCCAGAGACTACAACCTCATCAAGGAAAAGATCTTGGGAGGTGAGTATAACACATGCACATCTCCTGAAACAGCACATCAACCTAATAACTGCTGCAGCATATGGCGCTCGGCAAACCTCAGGAACAAGCATTCCGAATTTAATAAGGAATCGTTCAGGACCCTGCTAACACCGTGTTCGTTAGGCCCATATTGGAGTATGCGGCCACAGTTTGGAACCCACACCTAGCCAAGCACGTAAAGAAAACTAGAGGATGATGCAAAGGTTTGCAACAGACTAGTCCCAGAGCTAAGAGTGTATGTCCTACGAGGAGAGGTTAAGGGAAATCAACCTGACGACACTGCGGAGGGACAGGAGGATAGGGGGGACATGGATAACGACATACAAATTACTGAGAGGAATTGACAAGGTGGACAAAAGCAGGATGTTCCAGAGAATTGGACACAGTAACAAGGGGGAAACAGTTGGAGAGTGAGAAGACACAGATGAATCACTGGGATGTTAGGAAGTATTTTCTTCAGCCCAGAGTAGGTCAGTAAGTGGAATAGTTTGGAGCGATGTAGTGGAGGCAGGATACCATACATGCTTTAAGCAGAGTATGAATAAAGTCACGGTTTCCGGGCAGACCGTGACCAAGTAGCGAACAGTGAAGAGGCCGGGGCCAGGAGCTTGGACTCGACCCCTGCAAACCTCAACTAGGTGACGTACACAAACACACATACACACACACACATACTCACGCACACGCATCACACACACACATACACACTCACACACACACACACACACACACAAAAACACACACACACACAACACACACACAACACACACACACACAACACGTGTTCACAACACCTGGAGGACAGGAGGGTCAAGGAGAGAGAGACTTGACTAACGACATAAAAATATTTCGTGGAATAGACAAGGTGGACAGACACGATGTTTCAGAGATGGGGACAAGACACAAGGGGTCACAGTTGGAAGCTGAAGATCAGATTAGGTCAAAGGGATGTTAGGAAGTTTTTCTTCAGTTATAGAGTAGTTAGGAAGTGGTTTAGTCTGGCAAGCGATGTAGTGGAGGAAGGAATATACATAGTTTTAAGACGAGGTATGATAAAGCTCAGGAGAAGGGGCGAGAGAGGGTATTTAGTGGTCGGGGTGAACAGGCGGGCCAGGAGCATGGAGTCTCGACCCCTTGCAACCCAAATAGGTGAGTACCACACACAGGTGGCAGGAAAGAAAGTCCACTGAAACATAGGGGCTTACAGCAAAGGGACAGAGAATGAAGGCAGGAACATTTCGATGGAAGGAAACTAAAAACTCAGAGGATACAAGGAAGACCAGTGGAGAGGTGAGGGAGAGGTCAGTTGTTTGTCTGCCGGGCTTGAGAAGTCAAAGGGAAAACCTAGATGAAAGAAACCATGGAGGAAGAAGAAAGCAATCGAAGGTATCATTGAAAGCAAATAGGTGAGGGAGACATGACCCCAGGTGACAAATTTTCGGAGAATTGGGAGTGGTTTGCGAGTGGAAGGAAACAGCCGGTCAAAGTAACTTTCAAAGTAGAAATCGCTCGAACAAGGATCCTGCAGGGAGAAGCACAAACTGAGACAAATCCAGAGTACTGGAGAGTGTTACCTCATTGCGAAGACACACAAGAAGAAAGGATAATACTGAAGAGGAGAGTGTGCAAAGACGAAAGGGGAGCGAGATGTATTGAGGCAGATGAGCTGAACCCAGGACTCAGGTGGATGGGCTCCCACACACACACCACACACTCACCACCACCAACAAAACCACAAAAAACACACCTTACAGAAACACCCACAGAAGGACTCCAACCACGACAACCCCAAAGCAAATAGACCAATCTAAACCAAAACCCACACACTGTTCACTCTGCACCCACCCCCACATCACAAAACCCCCCCCTACAGCAGCCCCCTACCCTATGGCACTCTGCCCCTAACTACCATCACAAACCCCACCCAAACTGTGACCAACCCCAATGCAAATGAACAATCATAAGCCAAAAACCACACACAGTTCCCTCTCCCCCCACCCCCCCACCAACAAACCCCACCCCTACAGCAGCTCCCCATGGGAACTCTGCCCTCACCCCCATCAAAAGCCCAACCCACACTGCAACCACACAGGCCCCCTCCAGGAGTCCAAACTCCCCACCAACAATATTTTCCAGGACCACAATGACAGATAAGAAAGTTGAAGGTGTGGTACACGAACGCAGATGGATAAACAAATCAAAATACAAGGAGTGGCATGAAAGAATCAATGAGAAGTCCACAGACATCATAACAGTCACGAAAACTCATGAGTCACATGACAGACGCAGTCTTCCCACTGGGATATCAGATCCTGAGGAAAGACAGAAGGAGCAGAGGGGAAGGAGGGGTGGCTTTGCAATGCTCATAAAAAACGATGGGGTTTCTGAGGAAATGGAAGGCATGGGGCTGAGTTGGAGAAAGGGACTACATAGTAGCTACAATTCCTCTGCAAGGAACATAAGGTAGTATGGGGAAAATAATGGTAGTCATTTCAGTGTTGTTAACCCACCACAGTACCTGCAGGAGGCCAAGAGAGGAATATGAAGAGAACAAACAGAGCGATGTGTGGGACACTTTGTCTGAGTTGCACGAAGAGTTCATTCATGCAGAGCAAAGTTACTGGTTATGGGTGATTGATTTCAACCATAAGGAAGATCGAATGGGGGGCCAAATCCTGGAGCCTCAACAGGGATCCTGACACCATGGAGAGCCATGATAATGGATGTGGATACTGGAAAACCTCGGTGATCAACATGTCAGGACATACCAGAGAGAGAGGGAAGGATGACCAGAGATGGACCTTTGTGTTCACCCTGAGCAGTTCTGACATTGAGGACATCAAATATGACGAGGCCCTTGGAGCCAGCGATCATGTGGTTCTGAGTTTTGATTACATAGTAGAGCTGCAGTGGATGAGATGGTAAACAGGAGTCGATTGGGAAAAGCCAAATTCATAAAAGGGGGGACTACACAGGTTATGAGGAACTTCCTGTAGGGGAGGTTTCAGTGGGACAGAGAATTGGTAGGAATGTCAGTACGAAATGATGGAATATGTAACAACAAATGCAAAGGAGGCAGAGGAAAGGTTTGTTCCCAAGGGCTACAGAAAACAATGGGAAGACCATAGAGAGTCCTTGTTTACCCGAAGGTGTTGGGAGTCAAAAACTAAGTGCAATAGTTAGAGAATGGAATGAGGTACAGAAGGCAAAGGACCAGGAAATAAGGAGATCAGTCGAAGAGCCAGAAACGAATATGCACAGATAAAGAGGGGGCCCAGCGTGATTACGAAAATGATATAGGCATCAAAAGTCAAGTCAGACCCGAAATGCTGTTTAGCCAAATAGGAGAAAGACGACGTCAAAGACCGGTGATCAGGATGAGGAAGGAATGAAGGTGGGGAACTTACAAGAAAACCAATCTAAGAGGTATGCGAGGAGCTCAACACGAGATTTAAGGAATTATTCACAGTGGAGACACGGAAGGACTCTGGGGAAAACAGGACAGAGGGGCGACACCAACAGGGAATACACCAACAAGTGCTAAGATGATTATGCACACAACTGAGGAGGAGGTGTAGAGCTGCTCAGTGATATTGATACCTCAAAGGCAATAGGGACCGACAAACATCTCGCCGTGGGCCCTCAGGGAAGGAGCAGTACACTGTGCGTGCCATTAACCACAATCTTCAACAAATTCTTTTGAAAACTAGGCAACTACCTGAGGTAAGGAAGACCGCAAATGTAGTTCCCCATTTTTAAAAAATCGAGACAGAAAGAGGCACTTAAATTCAGACCAGTGTAACTGTGTGTATAGTATGGAAAAGTCATGGAAGAAGATTATCAGTGAGAGTGGTGGAGCACCTGGTACGGAACAAGATTATAAACGACTACCAGCACTGATTCATGGAAGGCAATTCCTGTGTCACCAAACCTTCGGGAGTTTTACGACAAGTTAAGAAGGTAAGACACTGAGAGGGAGAGGTGGGTTGATGAAATTGTCTTGTTGCATGAAGGCCAGTTCAAAACACACAGAGACTAGTGCAGAAGAAAACTTGAGGTTCAGGCAGTATAACAGTGAGGGGCACTGCAATGGAATCAGTGAATACCTGATTGGGAGGCAACAAACGAGTCATGGTACGGGATGGGTTATCCACAGTGGGCACCTGTGGACGTGCGGGTCCCTCAGGGGTTCGGTCCTAGGAACAGTGCTATTTTTGGCCATATGTGAATGACATGATGGAAGGGATAGATCAGAAGTGTCCATGTTCGCGATGATGTGAAGTTAATGACGAGAATTAAATCAGATGAGGATCAGGCAGGACTTAAAAGAGACCTGGATAGCTGGACACTGGTCAGCAACTGGCTTCGCGAATTAAATCCTGCCAAAATGCCAAGTCATGATGAATCGGGAGAGGAGGGCAAAGATGGAACGAGCAGTGTATAGCTAGATGGCCAAGACTGCCAAACCTCGCTCAGGAGAAAGATCTTTGGGGTGACCATAAACACCGAGCCACGTTCCGGAAGCACACATCACCAGATAACTGCTTGCAGCATACGGGCGCCTGGCAAACTGAAAATAGCGTTACGATACCTTAGTAAGGTATCGTTCAAGGACATGTACACTGTGTCAGGCCCATACTGGAGTAGCAGCCACCAGTTTGGAACCACCTCATGGTCAGCACGGCAAAGAAATTAGAGAAAAGTGCAAGGTTTGCACAAAGGCTAGTTTTACGGAGCTGAGGGGTATGTCTACGAAGAAAAGGTGAGGGAGGCGAAAAATTCGGACCTGACGGACACTCGGTGAGGACAGGGAGGGTCAGGGGAGGTTGATAACGACATTCAAACTCTACTGCGTGGAAATTGATATGGTGGACGAGACAGGATGTTCCAGAGATGGAACACAGAAACCAGGGGTCACAATTGGAAGCTGAAGACTCACACGAGTCAGAGGATGTTAGGAAAGTATTTCTTCAGTCATAGAGTCGTCGGGAAGGGAATGCCTAGAAAGGGAAAAGTAGTGGAGGGGGACCCATACACAGTTTAGACGAGGTATGCAAAGCTCAAAAGCCCCAGAGGGAAGCCCTAGTAGCGTCATGAAGAGGGGGGGAAAGGAGTATCTCGACCCCTGCAAAAAACAATTAGGTGAGTACCAGGTTATGTCTAAGTGTTTGAGGTGAATCTACAAAGGGATAACAGTATATATTTAAATTTTATATATATATATATATATATATATATTATATATATAAAATTTTTAAATATATTAGGATTGTATAATTGATTTATGTATGTAGGATGGTGGTAGACAGAAACCCCCCCACGGAAGTACTACCGTTCCCAATGATGTGAAACAGAACCTGTAACTTTTTTGCATGATGGTGGTTTGCGGGGTTTTTTTCTGTCTATAAACACGCTAATAACGGGGATATCTTGCTACCCAAACTTAACTTTGGTCACACTTCCAAAATGCACATGCATATATTATATTACATACTCTGGGTTTTTTCTCCTTTTTTAAAAAGCTCTGTTCTTCTTTATTTTTTCTATTGTCCAGGGGGAAGGGGGGAAAAAAATTTTTCCCCCTAAGCCATGCGTGTCGTATGGGTACAAAAACCGGGAGCAATGGGCTGAAAACCCCTTCTCCTTAACATTTACTAAAAAAAAAGAAGAAAAACTTTATAAAATGGGATCTTAAAGTGCATGGATGTATGCAGAAAACAAGAAACGGGATGATTGTGATGTTATGAATGAAAAAGATTTGGATGCCCGGCCCTAAGCAAAACAAAGCTGAAGGGGGTGGGGATTTGGGGGGGGGAAAAAAATGGATTAAATCTGGAGTATCTGAGGATTTTGGAAAGGGAAAGGGGGTGAGAAATGTTGAATATCAGTTATGGAAGGAGAAAAGAAAATTGAATGTGTAAATGCAAAAATTTATGTCTTTAAAGTAAAGGTTTGGGATGCGAAAAATGGGTCAAATGCGTGTAGCCCTAGAAGAGGGGAATGCAGAGGAAAGAGAGTTTTTGGGAGATGTTAAGTGAATGAAAACCCTTTGAACCAAGTGAG
The DNA here is from genome assembly GCF_026875155.1 of Cherax quadricarinatus. Taxonomy (NCBI): domain Eukaryota; kingdom Metazoa; phylum Arthropoda; class Malacostraca; order Decapoda; family Parastacidae; genus Cherax; species Cherax quadricarinatus. Next base: position 1,528,810 of record NC_069427.1, read on the forward strand.
AAGTAATTTTGGTGGGGGACCTAAATGCTAAAGTAGGAGAAACTTTTAGAGAGGGTGTGGTAGGTAATTTGGGGGGTGCCAGGTTAAATGATAAGGGGAAAGCCCTTTGATTGAACTTTGTATAAAAGGGGGTTTAGTTATAGGTAATAATATTTTAAGAAAAAGAGGATAAATAATTTTTCAAATTGATTAGGGCGAAATGACAGTAGTTTTTTGGGATTATTTTGGGTAGATAAAAGACTTTTGGTAGATTTCGGGATGTACATGTTTTGAGGGGCCACAGATAATAGATCATTTTCTTTTTGTGCTAATAAGTAAAAGTAGATGGGTACAAGGAGAATAGAAGATCGGGGGAAGAGAGAGGTGAAAGTTTATAAACTAAAAGAGGGGCAGTTAGGGAAAGATATAAACAGCTATTGGGGATAGATGGGTAATGAGAGCATGGGAAAAGGGGGTCAAAAGGGGGTAGGGGGTTTGGTTTTTAAAAATGTATGAAAGATGTTCGCAGAAGTTTGGGGTTACGGGAAAAATGGGTGCGGGGGGGAAGAGGACGAGGGTGGAATGATGAAAAGAGGTAGAAAGGGAAAAATTTAGCATATGAGAATTTTTTTACAAAGTAAAAAAAATTTGAGCAAGGGGGGAAAGTATAGGGAGAAAAAGAGAGAGGTTAAGGAGGGGTGAAGCTGTAAAAAGAGGCAATGAAGGTGGGTGAATGTTTCAAAAAATTTTTGTTGAAAATAAAAAAAAAATTTTGGAATGAGATTAACAATTTAAAGGAAGCCTAGGAAAAAGGGTTTGTCATTAAAAATAGGGGGGAGGTTTTTAAATGGAGAGTTAGAGGTTTGGGAAGAGGAGGAATATTTTGAGGAATTTTTAAATGTTTGGGTGAAGATAGGGAAGCTGTGATTTGTGTATGGGCAAAAGGGGGAATAACATTTTTTAGGGTGAGGGAAAGGCATTTTTGATGTGGGGGAAGTTCGTGAGGCAGTAGGTAAAATGAAAGGGGGGAGGCCGGGGGTGATGGGAAAAAAAGAAAGTTAAAAGCAGGGGGGGATATAGTTTTGGGGTGGTTGGTGCAATTATTTTAAAAATTATGAAAGGGGTAAGGTACCCAGGGATTGGGGAGGAGAAAGCATGTTCCTTTTTAAAAGGCAAAGGGGCAAAAGAGAGTGCAAAATTTTAGGGGATAAGTCTGTTGAGATACCCGGGAAAGTGTATGGTAGAGTTTTATTTAAGAATTAAAAAAATAAGACTGAAAAGGATAGCAAAATGAACAAAGGGGTTTTGGAAAAAGGGAGGGGGTTTTGGACCCCGGTGTTTACATTGAAAAATATAAGTGAAAAGATTTTGATAAGGTAAAAGGGCTTTGTGGGATTTAGGATTTTGGGAAAAAGGCGTATGAAGGGGGGATAGGGGGGAATGTGGGAAAAGGGAAAATTTTTTCCCCGTAAAAGTAGGCTTAGACAAGGATTGTGATGTCACCGTGGTTGTTTTTATATTTATAGATGGGGTTGTAAGAGAAGTAATGCGAGGGTTTTTTCAAGAGGTGGGGTAAAAGATAAAAAAATCATCAGCTCTTTGCTGATACACTGTGCTCTTGGGAGATTCTGAGAGAAAATTTCAGAGATTGGGGGATGTTTGGTAGGGGTGCAAAAAAGAAATTAAAATGAATAAAGGGAAAAAGGGAAGTTAGGGGTAACAAAAAATTAGGTGATGAAAAATTGGATTCAGATGGAGGGAAAAAGATTGGAGGAGGGGAATTTTTTCAATATTTGGGAGTGGGCGTGTCAGCGGGTGGGGCTATGAAGGGTGAGGGGAATCATAAATTGATGAGGGGGAAAAGGGGGAGTGGGCACTTTGGGTTTTGTGGAGACAAAGAACTTTGTCCTTGGGCAAAGAGGGGAAAGTAAGGAGTATGTTTTACCCCAAACTTTATTGGGGGTAAGCATGGGTGATGAAAGTTGCAGCGAGGGAAAAGGGGGGGAGGATGGAGTGTCATGTTTAGGGCAATGTGTGGTGTGAATTAATGCGATTCGTAGTTTGGAAAATTTGGAGGGGGTCGGGGTTACCAAAAAAGTTGTCCAGAGGGTGAGGGAAAGGGTTGTTGAGGTGGTTCGGACATGTAGGAAAAATGGACGAAACAGAATGACTTCAAAAGTGTATTAGTCTGTAGTGGAAAGGGAAAGGGGGGGGTAAGGGTCGGGCCCAGGAAAAGGGTTGGGGGAGGGGGTAAAGGGGTTTTGTGTGCGAGGGGCTTTGATTTCCCGCGGCGTGCGTGAGCGGTTTGATAGGAGTGAATGGAGACGAATGGTTTTTTTAAAATTGACGTTCGTTGGAGTGTGGCAAAGTAACATTTATGAAGGGGTTCAGGGGGAAAACCCGGGAGGGCGGACTTGAGTCCCGGAGATGGGGGTAAGTGCCTGCATTGAAAGGGGGGGTTTTTTAAAGTTGCAGTTTAAAAACGTAGTGTAAGACCCTTCTGGCAAGAAAGGGTGAGGAATGATGGTAAAGTTTTTCTTTTTGGGGCCCCCCTGCTTTGGTGGGAATCGGCCAGTGTGATAATAAAAAAAATAAAAAATAAAATATATATGTGTGTGTGTGTGTGTGTGTGTAGTTTACCATATTGTCCTAGGCACATGTCGATTAGACTAGGCCTGTTGTATATGCGTGCGTGCATGCGTTGTGTGTGGTGTGTGTGTGTGTTTACTCACCTAGTTACTCACCTAGTTGAGGTTGCAGGGGTCGAGTCCTAGTCCTGGCCCCGCCTCTTCACTGATCGCTACTAGGTCACTCTCCCTGAACCTGAGCTTTATGTAGACAGCCTGTACTGTCAGAGCACACAGCCTAGCCGTCTGCTCTGACTAGTTCATATTTCGCGGCATTCAGTGCTGCCCTCTGTAGGCTTACCTAGGTCAGTGGGAGGCACAGCCCACCCTCTCTCACTCCTTGGCCGAACGACTTGACAGACACAAGTGCTCCCCCCTCCACGGACTGGCTTGCGGTCACTCCCTCACACTTGCCCATTGTGTACTCACTCCTACCCAATTAAAGCCAAACTAGTCCACGGCCGTATCATTGCTACCTACGCTACCTTCATCGGCACTAAACCGCTGTTCAGCAGTAAGAACAGAAATAACATTTATCATACCTCTGCTTAAAGCTATGTATGGATCCTGCCTCCACTACATCGCTTCCCAAACTATTCCTCTTACTGACTACTCTGTGGCTGAAGAAATACTTCCTAACATCCCTGTGATTCATCTGTGTCTTCAACTTCCAACTGTGTCCCCTTGTTACTGTGTCCAATCTCTGGAACATCCTGACTTTGTCCACCTTGTCAATTCCTCTCAGTATTTTGTATGTCGTTATCATGTCCCCCTATCTCTCCTGTCCTCCAGTGTCGTCAGGTTGATTTCCCTTAACCTCTCCTCGTAGGACATACCTCTTAGCTCTGGGACTAGTCTTGTTGCAAAACCTTTGCACTTTCTCTAGTTTCTTTACGTGCTTGGCTAGGTGTGGGTTCCAAACTGGTGCCGCATACTCCAATATGGGCCTAACGTACACGGTGTACAGGGTCCTGAACGATTCCTTATTAAGATGTCAGAATGCTGTTCTGAGGTTTGCTAGGCGCCCATATGCTGCAGCAGTTATTTGGTTGATGTGCACTTCAGATGTGTGACTCACCTAATTTTGTTTCACCTAATTGTGGTTGCAGGGGGTCGAGACTCAGTCCTGGCCCCGCCTCTTCACTGGATTGCTACTGGGTCCTTCTCTTGCTTCCCTGAGCTTTGTCATACCTCTTCTTAAAACTATGTATGGTTCCTGCCTCCATTTACTTCACTTGCTAGGCTATTCCACTTGCTGACAAACTCTATGATTTGAAGAAATACTTCCTAACGTCCCTGTGACTCGTCTGAGTCTTCAGCTTCCAGTTTTTGACCCTTGTCCCTGTGTCCCCTCTCTGGAAACATCCTATCTCTGTCCATCTTGTCTATTTCCACAGTATCTTGTATGTCGTTATCATTTTCTCCCCTGACCCTTCTGTCCTCCAGTGTGGGCCCAGTCCGATTTCCTTAAACCTTTCCTCGTACGACTTTCCCCTTGAGCTCTGGGACTAGCCTTGTTGCAAACCTTTTGTATTTTTTCTCTAACTTCCTGACGTGCTTGACCGGGTTTGTGGGTCCAGACTGGTGCTGCATACCAGTATGGGCCTAACATACACAGTGTACAGTGTCTTGAACGATTCCTTATTAAGGGTATCGGAACGTTTATTCTCAGGTTCCCAGGCGCCCGTATGCTGCAGCGGTTATTTGGTTGATGTGTTGCCTCCGGGGGGATGTGCTCGGTGTTATGGTCACCCCAAGGTCTTTCTCCCTGAGTGAGGTCTGTAGTCTTTGTCCACCTAGCCTATACTTTTGTCTGCGGTCTTCTTTTTCCCCTCCCCAGTCTTCATGACTTTGCATTTGGCTGGATTGAATTCGAGAAGCCAGTTACTGGACACCAATGTCCCGCTGTCCAGGTTTTCTTTGCAGTCCTGGTTGTTGTGTGTTGTGTGTGTGTGTGTGTTTTGTGTGTTTTGTTGTGTGTGTGTTGTGTGTGTGTGTGTACTCACCTACATGTTACTCTATTTAGTTGTTGCAGGGGTGTCGAGTCATAGCTCCCAGCCCGCCCCTTCACTGGTCGATACTAATTCACTCTCTCCCTGCTCCATGATATTTTTTTCATACCTCTTCTTAAAAACTAATTTATGGAACTTGCTTCCACTACTTCACTCTCCAGATTTTTTCCAGTTCCTGACAACTCTAAGACTAAAGAAATACTTCCTAACATCCCTATGACTCAATCTGGGTTTTTTAGTTTCCAATTGTGTCCCCCTGTTTCTGTATTTCCCCTCTCTGAAACATTTGATCCTTGTCCCACGTTGTCAATGCCTCTTAGTATTTTTTATACGTTGTTTATCATGTCTAATCTATTTCCCTCGTATCCTCTAGTGTCATCACGTTGAGTTCCCTTAACCCCTCCTCATAAGACATACCCCTCGTTCCGGGACTAATCGTGTTGTAATTTTTGCACTTTCTCCAATTTCTTTGGGCGTGTTTGACTAAGTGAGGGTTCCGTACTGGTGCTGCATTTTCCAGTATAGGCCTTACGTACACTGTGTACAATGTCGTTTAATGGGCTCCTTACTCAGATGTCTAAACGCCAATCTCAGGTTTGCCAATCTCCCATATGCTGCAGCAGTTATTTGATTGATGTGTGCCTCAGGGGACATGTTCGTTATAAAGCTTACCCAAGATCCTTTTCTTTAACTGACGTTTGCAGTTGTTGGTTTCCTAACCTGTACTCTGTCTGCGGTCTTCTGTGTCCTTCCCCAATCTTCATGACCTTACACTTACTGGGGTTAAATTCCAGGAGCCATTTGTCGGACCATACTTGTAGTTTGTCCAGATCCCCTTGTAATCTTAACTGATCCTCTCCCTCTTGTATTCTCCTCATCAGTTTCACATCATCAGCGAACAGTGACACTTCTTAATCTATTCCTTCCACCATGTCATTCACGTATACAAGAAACAGCACCGGGCCTAGGAACTGAACCTTTTTTGAACCCTCTCGACCACATTCGCCCACTCCGGCACTTCAGCACGTACCAACACACGTTGTTTCCTTCCTGTCAGGTATTCCCTGATCCATTGCAGTACTTTCCCTTTATTCCTGCCTGCTCCTCTAATTTTTGCACCAGTTCTCTTGTGTAGTACTGTGTCAAAAAGCCTTCTTGCAATCTAAAAAGATGCAATCTACCCATCCCTATCTCTCCTGTCTTACTTTTGTTACCTTATGTAGAACTCAAGTAAATTTGTGACACTGGATTTCCCATCTCTGAAGCCGTGCTGACTATCATGTATGGCCCAATCTTTTCAATGTGTTCCACTACTTTTCTCCTGATATTCTTTTCCATGACTTTACATACTATACAAGTCAGTGACACTGGTCTGTAGTTTTAATGCTCCCTGTCTGTCCCCTTTCTTAAAAAATTGGAACTACATGTGCTGTCTTCCACGCCTCAGGCAACTGCCCTGTTTCGATAGATTTACTGAAGATTGCTGCTAATGGCACCCCACACAGTTCCTCTGCTCCCTCTCTCAGTATCCATGGAGATATGTTATCTGGGCCCACCGCCTTTGAGGTATCGAGTTCGTCTAGCAGTTTCTTCACCTCTACCTTGGTTATGTGTTTGTGTCCAGCGCCTGCTGGTGCAACCTACCTCCACAGTTTGCTGGAAGCATTCCTGACTCTATTGTGAATACTTCTCTAAATCTTTTGTTTAGTTCAACACATACTTCTTGGTCACTCTTCGTGAGCTCCCCCCCTTCTTTCCTCAGCCTGATTACCTGGTCCTTGACTGTTTTTTTTTCTCCTAATGTGACTCTATAACAACTTTGGTTCAGATTTAGCTTTTGATGCTATGTCGTTCTCGTATTGCCTTTGGGCCCTCTCCTTATCCTTGCATATTCGTTTCTGGTTCTTCTGCTCAGCTCCTTGTTTTCTTGAGTCCTTTGCCTTCTATACCTTTTCCATGCTCTAGCACACTTGGCTTTGGCCTCTTTACACCTCCAATTAAACCATGGGCTCACTCTGGTCTTACCATTTTTTTCTGTTCCCCTTTTGGGTATGAACCTTTCCTCTGCCTCCCTGGACTTAGTGGTTACTATTTCCATCATTCCATTTACTGTCTTTCCATCTAGTTCTCTTTCCCACTGCACTTCATGCAGGAAACTTCTATTCCTGTGTAGTCCCCTTTCTTGAAATTTGGTTTCTCTCTTTGTTCTCGTGCTGCTGCATTCTTCACTGTTAACTCAACAAGATATTCAAAACTCAGGACATCATGATCACTAGCGCCAAGGGGTCTTTCGTGGTGATAGCCCTTATGTCTGAACTATTCAAGGTGAATATGAGATCCAGCCTTTCTGCAACATCCTCTCCTCTCTCTCTGGTTGTATCCCTAACATGTTGATGCATGAAGTTCTCCAATACAGTCTCCAATTTATCTTAGCCCTCCATGTTTCTGGTCCCCCATGTGGCTCCAGGTTTTCCAGTCAATCTCTTTATGATTGAAATCCCCCATTATAAGCAATTTTGTCCTACCCATATGAGCCCTCCTGGCCACTTCAGCTTAGTGTATCCACCATTGCCCTATTGCACACATCATACTCTTCTCTTGTTCTCCTGCTGTTAAGTGGTGGGTTTATACATCACTGCTATCATCGCCTTTGGACCACCAGTCTGAAAGTGTTCCTACAATGAAGTCGTCTGTTTCCCTTCTTTCCATTCCTATCATCTCCTCAAAACTCCACTGGTTTTTTATGAGCAATGCTACTCTCCCCCTCCTCTGTTCTGTCTTTCCTCATAATCTGATATCCAAGTGGAAAAATTGCATCTGTTATCATCCCTGTAAGTTTTGTCCTCTGTTAGTGCTATGATGTCAGGTGATGCATCAATGATGCGTTCTTGCCACTCTTCACTCTTATTTGTTATTCCATCTGCATTGGTGTACCATACCTTTAGCTTCCTTTCCATTACTGTATTTTGGGAGATGGAAGAGGAAGGTGCAGGCTGGGAGGGTGGGAGGCAGGGCACAATATTATGGGAGGCTGCTGTGATTGCGGAATTAGTGCTTAGGGGGGGGGGTGGCTATGGAGTGAGGTTCGTTTTGTTTACTGTGTTTGGTTGATATGTGGCGACAGGGGTTGAGAGGTTTCTGTAAGCATTTGTGTTTGATGTTCCCCCCAAAGGCTGAGTTTTCCTGTCTGTCGTTGCCTGTCCTGTCTCTCTTTCCTTCCACTGGTTCTGTTTTGCTCTCACTTTCAGTTGTTCCCTTTCCTTTCGTGTTCTGTCTCGACTGAGGAACACTTTTTGATAATCTGGAGAGTCCTTTAACAGTGGTTTCTGTTGTAGTATCCTGTTCCGTACCACATCTGTCTTGAATGTCAATCTGATTCGTCGATTTTTTTCCCTCGAATACCCCACAAATCTGTGACAATTTTCTTCCTGAGACATGTCCCTCTATCCTGTTATTGCAATGATGTTCTTAATCTCTGTTTTCTCCCAATGCTTTCTTTCATCATAGGTCTGCCCTTCAGCCTCCTGAAGCCCATGAATAATTATTGACCTCTCAAAACCATACCCCCGGCCGGGATTGAACCCGCGGTCATAGAGTCTCAAAACTCCAGCCCGTCGCGTTAGCCACTAGACCAGCTAGTGGCTAACGCGACGGGCTGGAGTTTTGAGACTCTATGACCGCGGGTTCAATCCCGGCCGGGGGTATGGTTTATTTGCAATCGTGTCATTACGATTTCTTGAGTCATATTGACCTCTCCCTCTCCTCTTCCCATTTCTTTTCCTTCTGTATCTCTGGATCTGATTTAAGCATCTCCTTTGCTGTTTCCCTAATCATCTCCCAGACACCATGATGGCCTGATATTACTGCTGCAAAAGACTGCTTAGATCCATCCCCTCCTTCAGTCCCCTCGCTGCCTGCTGATGTTCCCATTTCAGTCATCTTGCTCCTTTTGGACCTCATCTTTAAATCCTGCTTCAGTACATCCATTTCTTCCTCCAATCTCTGTATCTTTGCCTCAGCTACTACAGCTCGTGATTCCCACTTCTTGCTCTCTGCAGATATTTGCTCTAACATGTTATTGCAAAGCTCGTTTAACCTTTTCTCCCATTGTTGTTCCATTTTGTTCTTGAGCCATTCTACCCATTCTTCCTTTTCCGACCAGCCATCATCGGTTCCCTTGCCTTTACGTCCTCCCTTTTGAGAGCCCATTTTGTTTTTATCCTGTTGGGATGTTCTAGCTGCTTCAGCTTATCGTAAAAATGTGTGTGGGTGGGGGGATTTATAAGCTAATGTGTTTTGTTAGGTTAGGTTAGGTTTGTGTGTGTGTGTGTGTGTGTGTGTGTGTGTGTGTGTGTGTGTGTGTGTACTCACCTAATTGTACTCACCTAATTGTACTCACCTAATTGTGGTTGCAGGGGTCGAGACTCAGCTCCTGGCCCCGCCTCTTCACTGATCGCTACTGGATCCTCTCTCTCTCTGCTTCCTGAGCTTTGTCATACCTCTTCTTAAAACTATGTATGGTTCCTGCCTCCACTACTTCACTTGCTAGGCTATTCCACTTGCTGACAACTCTATGACTGAAGAAATACTTCCTAACGTCCCTGTGACTCGTCTGAGTCTTCAGCTTCCAGTTGTGACCCCTTGTCCCTGTGTCCGCTCTCTGGAACATCCTATCTCTGTCCACCTTGTCTATTCCCCGCAGTATCTTGTATGTCGTTATCATGTCTAGTTGAGGTTGCGGGGGTCGAGTCCGAGCTCCTGGCCCGTCTCTTCATTGTGTGTGTGTGTGTGTGTGTGTGTGTGTGTACTCACCTAGTTGAGGTTGCGGGGGTCGAGTCCCAGCTCCTGTATGTGTGTTTGTGTGTGTGTGTGTGTTGTGTGTGTGTGTGTGTGTGTGTGTGGTGTGTGTGTGTGTGTGTGGGGTGTACTCACCTATTTGTGGTTGCAGGGGTCGAGTCTTAGCACACGCGTGTGGGGTGTGTATGTGTGTTTGTGTGTGTGTGTGTTGTGTGTGGTGTGTGTGTGTGTGTGTGTGGTGTTTTGTGTGTGTGTGTGTGTGTGTCGCGCGTGTGCGTGTGCATGTGCATGTGCATGTGCGTGTGTGTGTGTGTGTGTGTGTGCGTGTGTACTCATCTATTTGTAACCACCTATTTGCGGTTGCAGAGGTCGAGTCGTAGCTCCTGGCCTGCCTCTTCACTGGTTGCTACTGGGTCCTCTCTCTTCCTGCTCCATGAGCTTTATCAAACCTCGTCTTAAAACTATGTATGGTTCCCGCCTCCACTACGTCACTTTCTAGGCTATTCCACGGCCTGACTACTCTATGACTGAAGAAATGCTTCCTAACATCCCTTTGACTCATCTGAGTCTTCAACTTCCAATTGTGACCTCTTGTTTCTGTGTCCCCTCCCTGGAACATCCTGTCTTTGTCCACCTTGTCTATTCCGCACAATATTTTATATGTCGTTATCATGTCTCCCCTGACCCTCCTGTCCTCCAGTGTCGTCAGGCCGATTTCCCTTAACCTTTCTTCATAGGACATTCCCCTTAGCTCTGGAACTAACCTTGTCGCAAACCTTTGCACTTTCTCTAATTTCTTGACGTGCTTGATCAAGTGCGGGTTCCAAACAGGTGCTGCATACACCAGTGTGGGCCTGACGTATACGGTGTCTTGAACGATTCCTTACTAAGGTATCGGAACGCTGTTCTCAGGTTTGCCAGGCACCCATATGCTGCAGCTGTTATCTGATTGATGTGTGCTTCCGGAGACATGCTCGGTGTTATACTCACCCCAAGATCTTTCTCCCTGAGCGAGGTTTGCAGTCTTTGTCCACCTAGAATATACTCCGTCTGCGGTCTTCTGTGCCCTTCCCCGATCTTCATGACTTTGCATTTCGCGGCGTTAAACTCGAGAAGCCAGTTGCTGGACCAGGTGTCCAGTCTGTCCAGGTCTCTTTGAAGTCCTGCCTGATCCTCATCTGATTTAATTCTCCTCATTAACTTCACATCATCTGCGAACAGGGACACTTCTGAGTCTAACCCTTCCATCATGTCATTCACATATACCCAAAATAGCACTGGTCCTAGGACCGACCTCTGTGGGACCCGCTCGTCACAGGTACTCTCTGTGTGTGTACTCACCTAGTTAAGGTTGCAGGGGTCGATTCCAAGCTCCTGGTCCCACCCCTACATATATATTTTATATATATTATATATATTATATATATATATATATATATATATATATATATATATATTATATATATATGGTGTGTGTGTGTGTGGGGGTGTGTAGGGAAGAGAGAGAGAGAGAAGAAGAAGAGAGAGAGAGAGGAGAGAGGGGGAGAAAAAGAGAAGAGAGAGAGAGAGGACGGGGTAGGATAACTTACTCCCACACAATAAAAACACACGGGGGCTGTAACTCAAAAAAACTACTCAGGGAGGTTTCAAAAAAGCTGATTGATTAAGACAACACGTAGTGTTCGTGTGCGTATGCATAAAAATTTAAAATATAATTATATATATATATATATATTATTTTTAAATATATTTTTATATGTGGTGTGTGGTGTGGTGGTGTGTTGTGGTGTGTGTGTGTGACGTTAAAATTTTTTATGTACGTGGTGGTTGGGACATAAAAAACCCAACAATATGGGGTACTCGGAGGGGATCAGAAGATGTGGTTCGTTCATATCACCCAATAATAAAAATTGATACCCATCTCCCCAAACGTTACCCTCTCCCTGTATATAATAATAAAAAATGATATTCATAAAAAACTTTTTATAATAAACAAACACTTACCCACCTTTAAAAACAAACTTTACATCACACACACAAAAACATTGTATCATCACACTACATAAAAAACACTTTATCTCCACTCATAAAAACTTGTATCATCACCTAAAAAAAACAACATTGTATCTCACCTACACAACAAAAACTTGTTTCATCCATAATAAAACACTTTTCACACACACATAAAAACACTTGTTCATCACATACATAAAAACCCTTTGTATCTTCACACACAAACAACATTGTATCTCACACTAAAAACAACATTTTATCATCAATCCAACAACATTTGTATCATACACTACAAAAACAACACTTGTTATCACCACATAACCACTTGTATATACACTACATAATAACCTTGTATCATCACATAATAACAAAATTTGTATCACCCACACAACAAAACAACACTTGTATCATCCACTACACAAAAACATTGTATCTCACACTACTAACAACACTTGTATCTCAAAACCAAAACACACTTTTATCCACTCTCATAGTAAAAAAACCAGTACCATTCCGGGGTTACCGTTGACTAAACGCCCAAACCGTCTTGCGAGCACTATCTGAATTCATATTGTCTACCCAGCAGTATAAAAGGGCCCCCCACTGGTACTGGGGGGGCCATCAGTGTTACGAGAGGACGATGGGAAAAAGTACGGCTGGCAGGGCTCTTCCATAACTAAATTTATACAAAATAACACCAGGGGAGTATTTCTTACCTAATCCCGTATCGAATCCCAAATGATAAGGGGTGGCAGCGGTTTACTGGATTTACGTTTTTTAAAGGGGAAATTCAAGAAGTTGAAGGGTGTTTGTGAGAGGGCGGCAGGGTCAAAGGTGAAAACCCCGCCACCGCCTATCCCCCACAACCTCCAGCCGCCCTTATACCCTCAACACAAAACCCCTTTAGCCTGCAAGCCTGTGACCGTTTTAAGCTTCCTGGCTTAGTCGGTGCTAATTCTTCCATCCCCGGGGGTTGACCGGATTTTGCAATTAACCCCGTCATAAGCCAACTTGGAATAACCCCATCATATTTCCAGCCCGTCTCCGTCATAAAATCTCCCCCGGCTTTGTGCAGTCACGTTTTTCCAGTCAGCCATTCTTTGGGGTAACCAGCACCAAACCCCGCTTCTAACCCGCTGAGAGGGGAGGGAAATAAGCCCCCAGTAAGAATAAAAACCAATTCCTTGAAGTTTTGTCATACGCTTTGTGCTCCCTGTTGGATTTAAAAGTGGTTTTCCCCTTCCTGGGGCATAGAGTTGCTTTAAACCACCTTCGTGGGTAGAATGGGTCCCCCGGCCCTTTAGCGCCAGCAAGTCACACCCACCACCCCCCTTACTCACACCACCCCACCACCACCACTCTCTCCCACCCCTAGAACCTCATTACCTGTGGTTGTTTCACCCCTTTTACCGGGGCCTTAGTTTTGGCTCCATAATTGGTCAAGAGTTGTGCTGGCGCCCCCGAAAACCCCAAATTTTGAGATTCCCCGGGGGAACGACATTTCTTCCCACAAAGTGTGAATGTGGGGGCGTCATCACCCCTCCCCCGCCCGTCTATACTCAACTTCAGTGTTTAAATTTTCTTAGCATTTTTTTTTCATTAAAAAAAATTTGCGTGGGGGACATTTAAGTAAATTGCTTTTTGTCCTAAACCTTGTGTTTTAAATGAAACCGTATTTCTTTTACTCATTATTTTTCAATATTTTTCGTGTTTTCATTTTATCTTTATTTTTTTTTTTCTGTGTTTTTTCTTTTTACTCGTCTGTAGTTTGATTTTGTGTAGTGTACCATCAGTCCTCTGTGTGAAGTGATTATTTTTTTTTTTTATTGTATTCTTTCGCGTTTTATTCTCCCGTTTTAAAATTTTCATTGATTTATCAGTGTTTCACCCCAGTATCTAAATTTTTTATTTTTTTTATGTTGTCTTTTTTTTATTTTCCGCAGGTCTCATTCCTCTAATTTTTTCGCAACTGTGTACCATTATTTTAAAACCAGCAAATTTTTTTTCGTACCAAAAGCAAGATTTTGTGTTCGTCAAGCGGATTTTGTTGTAAGAATATATTATATAAAATGTGCTCCGCCCCTGTAAGTGTTTATTACCGTTTTGTTCCTGTTTTTATTTTTCTATTTTTATAATTTTTGAAACAAATTCACTCTTGATGCAATTTAATTAATTTTTGTAAAGTGTTTTTTCCTTACTCTGTTTTGAGTAAATTGTTTTTTCTAATTTACAATTTAAAAGTTAAAGTGTTCAATCATTTTTTTTTTTTTTCTTCATAATTTTATTTCATTATTTACAGGGAGTTTTCCCCAGTGACACTTTATTACTGACTGTGATTATTTCTACACCTTATTTTGTTTACACTTCGTTCAGCACGGTGAATTATTTCATTCTTTTGATATCTTTTATGGATTATATTTTAAGTTTGTCTAAGCATTCTTAAAAATACTTTTTAAATTTCCCGGGTTACCAATTTAATAATTTTATTTTTATACCTTTCATATTGATTTAAAAATTTATTTAATTAATTTCTGTATTAGCAAGAGTAAAAGACAGTCATTTTGAATTTAATTCAGTCCTCCAGATAAATACCTTTTACTTGTTTATTTTATTGTAAATTTTTCCTTGAGTCTATAGTCCTTTAAATTGTGTTTTCCTTCCTCTCGCGCAGTGTATCTTGACATTTAATTTTTTATTAGTTCTGCCAAGAACCAGAATTTGTCCTTTGTATATCTTTATTTCAAATCTAGAATTTTATATCATTTTTAATGTTCATTATTGTTGCCTTTTTTGTTCTCAGTGGCTACCTTTGCCATTATGTCTCACATACCATCAAGTGATTACTTCGTGATGTCGACACTCAAGACCTCTCTGGCTATTGCTGCTCCTGTCATCAGTCCTTCACATTTCCCTTACTGACCTGAAAGACAATACCTAGCCCCCCCTCGAGCAATGTGTTTGTTACTCACAGCTTGTTATCTGAGATATGGTAAAGTGGCCGGCGAATTGTGAAGTTCAGATTACGTTCTATAGATCCGTGCTAAATTACTTATTACGTAGACCCCGGCGAGTCTGGCCACTAGCTATTACTGTCACTCCTGTCTGGGACTCCAGCCACATTCATTGCACGCACGAATAGTGCTTATATCTTGCGATGGCGACTTGTTCAAGTATTCGTTCCTTCCCAGGGGACGCTTTGAAAGAACTTTTATTGCTACGGTTATGCCATCTCGTTGCTGATGCCACAATGCCGTGCAGATAAGGCGTTTCTGTGCTACGCTAGTGCTCACTGAGTGTTGTTGTATGTCACCTTGTGTTTCTGTTTGTGATACCATCCTAGATTTGACAGTATATCTGTGCATTGTAAGAAGTTATTTCTCGAAGTAAGTAACTCTTCCCACGTTGTTTAGTTTGTAAGTGTAGTTTCTTTATAGTTGATACCTCGTGTCAACTGTGTAGCGCACTCGAATATCAGCATTGTTCACCGTTGTTCATTTCTTTTCTCCTGTGCTTGCAGGTTTTGAGATTGTAGATTTCGTTCTCCCAATTGCTCATATTGCGTTGTCTCCTTTATAGCTGTTTAACTTTTTTCAACCGGGGGGGAGGGGGGGGGAGGAGGGGGAGTCATCCACTCCAACCGAGTTTGTGTCATTCCTCTCAGTTAAGATAGAACCGATCCCTTGTGTTCTGGATGATTCGATTCCTGCTCCAGGGCAAAAGAGATCTTATTCTGACTGTGAAAGCACCTGCACCCAACAGTGACTTTGTCATGAACCAAGAGAATAACTGTATTCGAAACAGCCGAGTTGGGTACTCCTAGCGAACGAGTATAACCAGTTAGTAATTCCACAGTCACTAGTCGAATGTAGGCCTTAAGCTAGTTCAAGATGTACCAGGTTTTTTGCACACCCTTGGTTGGATCGTTCAGCTAAAACAAGCCAGAACATTTGTCAATTGAAATACTTTTGGCTAGTATGGCAACTGATATTTCTGAGTATGTTAGGAAAATGTGTGGTGCATGAACATAAAAGGCAATGCTAATGGTCCTAATCCATCCAAGTGTATCCAACTACTACGCGAACCTTGGGAAAGAGTTGCGCTATGATTTGATTACTAATTTCCAATGTTCCCTCAAGGGTTGGGGAGGTAACAACATCTGTGTGTTATGGTAGACCATTTCACCGCATATTGTCGAGTTAGTTCCTATTGCAGATAAGACTCCGAGAACAGTAGTCTAATGCGTTTAAAGATACCCCCCAGTCATTATTGCAGGCATAACACCCCTATAGTCCATAGTATCAGATAATGGAGGTGAAATTCTGTATTGAAATTCTTGAAAATGTTGTGTACATTTTAGTACAAGATCTCTAATCCCCCATTGTTCCCCTCTTCCATCCTGCCAGCTTGGGTTAGCGGAACGAACCAATAAGAAAGTACTTGATGTCTTGAGAGCCACTATTCAATCCAACAGTGAAAACTTGGGTTTGAAGTTATACTGATGTTGCAGTTGTGCTTTAAATTTCTGCTTACAATGTTTCTATAGGTGCACTCCGCATTATGCATGGTATGGTGTAGATAAATCGTTTGCCTTATGAGTTGTTATTTCTAACTCCGAAACCAAATTTCAACTCTGATGATTTTCATAGCATACTCGTACCAGCTTAGCTCCAAAGTGTTTTTTAGTAGGAATCCGTGAAAACACTTCATAAATCAACAGCAGAATTTACTAGAGGTCGCTACATACATTCGAGCAATGGCCGTCCAAAATTAAAGGAAGCGTTTTGGAGAGCTATGCTGACTAACTTTAACCAAAACGTCTCGCAAAGCCTAAGCTTGTTCTAAAGTGGGTATGGTCCATATCGAGTAGTTTTGTAAATATCACTGGCAATAAGTATAAGGGTAGAGAATTCAGTACTGGTCATTACAGAGAATAGCATTTAGTTCTTATGAAGGTTATTTTGTGATGATAATTGTTGTTCAAACCCAGACTTAATGTGACTGACTCTGACACCAATCCTTCATGTCTACTGTATTCTCCTACCTTCCTAATTACTCAGTCTAGATGATTCAAACCTGTATTGTCAGTTTCCTACATACACAACAGGTATGAGAAAATATCAAGTATCATTTGTAACTACCTTTCAGATTTCGCTTCACAATATACGCATGAGTTAGCCAGTGCAACTGAGTTTTGATCCTCTCAGAGATGACACCAATTCTGCATATGTCAAATATCACCTAGCTGAGTTGGGTTAATGTAAATAACCTGTTTAGATGGAATAATTCAGTATCACTTAACAATATTCATGAATTTTTTTTTTTGGTGTTCACGTTCTCTATGATTTCGGAGATTATAACAGTCTAGATTTTCAGTGCACAAAGGACTGCTTTTCTGTTAAACATTTCTTTCTTTGATAATATATCGTCATCATGAATCCGTAGTGATCATGAATACAGATTGATTGATCAAATATTTTTTTTATCACTTTCTAATTGTTTAATCCCCAAAGTTGAGTCTCATTCGAGGAGGTTGTGCTATATAATACTTGTGCTAATCATTACAGTTTCATTCAGTAAGTTTCATTATAGACAATTACATTAGCTTCCATTCCAAATATTCTACGTTTATATTATAATGTTCATTTGTTGTGTACTTGAATTGTATAAGAATCAGCCCAAACCGTATGCCTCCTGACAATCTCTAGTTTGTAATTATGCTGTTTGTCGGGTCAACATACGTTAGCGTCGCCAAGCGTCAGTAGTTCAGTTCCAGTAGTACAGTAAACAGTTACCTGTAGTATGATCACTACCACCCGTTATGAATCACTGACTTTTATTCAGTTGTTCTGACCATACGCATGTTTGAATGTCCGCTCACCCTTAGGACCCAATTCATGAGTACAGTCTTAAGATAGAGAGCAGAGAGCAGAGCGGGTGATGTTGCTTCCCATACTTTTCCGTTATAATTATTACGTACTAACCTGCCTACAACGAGTGTTCTTAACCAAATTCCACATTATCGAACCCCCATATGACCAGTACAAAACAGTGAAGGTTCACCCTCCTGGTGTTGTAGCTCCTGGCCCACCTCACCCACAAACAAGAAACAAACAGTTGAAGGAATCACCTACCTGGTGGTTGTAGCCCCTTGGACCACACTCATCTCAGCACAGGACAACAGTGATGACTCGCCTCTCCTGGTTGTTTGTAATTCCTGGACTCCTCACAACACAAGAAACAACTGTGAAGATTCCACTTCCTGGTGGTTGTAGCTCCTTGGACCACCTCACTCTCAACACCACGGAAACAACAGTTGAGGACTCACCATCCTGGTGGTTGTAGCTCCTGGGCCACCTCACAACAAAAGAATAACAGTGAATGACTCACCTCCAGGTGGTTGTAGCTCCTGGATCACCTCATTCACAACACAAGATCAACAGTGATGGACTCACCCTCCTGGTGGCTGTAGCTCCTGGACCACCTTACAACACAAGAACAACAGTGATGGACTCACCCTCCTGGTGGTTGTAGCTCATGGACCACCTCACTCATAACACTAGAAAATAACAGTGAAGGACTCACTACCCTGGTGCGTTTGTTGTCCGGGACCCACCTTACAACACAAGAACAACAGTGAAGGACTCACCCTCCTGATGGTTGTAGCTCCTGGATCACTTCACTTACAATACAAGAATAACAGTGATGGACTCACCCTCCTGGTGGCTGTAGCTTCTGGGCCAGGTCACAAGCAATGACTTGGCTATATCCATACACTCACATCAGTCAGGTGCAGGCACACATTTCTGTGCTGGGTAGTGAAGTCATGGCTGCTGCTGACACTGCTGCTGCTGACACTTTTTACTACTGTACATAAGAAAATAAGAACATTAAGAAAAGAAGGAAACAATGCGACAGGGCCTATGACCCATCAGGCAGGTCCATGTCCCCCTGGATTAAACAATGACCCCCCATGGATTAGCCAATGAACCCACCCAGTTGGTCACTCACTCAAGGATGGAGCACTTGCACCAGACCGCAGCACCAAGCTAGTCTCGTCAACTCACACCCACCCATCCACACTCATGTATTTATCAGGATCTATTTTAAAACTATCAACAACGTTCTTAGCACTGACTAAAAACTGGGTATCGGGAGTTTTGTTACACTCATCCACTAATTATTTATCAAACCTTACGAATCCTGAATTGTTCCAACTTGAAACCATTGCTGGAGCCCTGTCTTGGCTGGAAATTTTCAGGCACGCATATTTACATCCCCTTTTTTAATTGCTTTTCCATTTACACCTCGAATCTTATCCCCCCTAGTTCTACGCCTTTCGAGAGAGTGCAGGATTAGGACATCAGTCTCATACTCATAGGGAAAAGACTTCTGATACAAAGGGATCTATCTTTGTTCATCCTCCCCAGTACGTTTACCAGAGCATTTATATCATTCTGTAATACAGTTGATCAGACTGAGCAAGCATAGTTTAATAGGTCCTAACCAAGGATATACATGCATAGAGTTGAAGAACACCTGAGGACTTCTATTATTTACACTTTAGATTGAAGCCAAGTATTCTTTTAGCTTTATTGCAAACACTAATGCACTGTTGTCTTGGTTTTAGATTAACTGCTACACCAGAATCCTAAATCCATTTCATATTCAGTAGTATTAAGATCTACATAATTTACTTTATATGGGACTGGGTTATTAACTGTCAACATTAGATACTTTGCATTTTTCAATATATAACACTGCATCTGCCACTTCTCGGACAATTGCTTCAGTCTATTCAAATCATCTGGAGTGCTCTAGCGTCCTAATTAGTAACGAAATTGGACGGCCTATTTTGGTGTCATCAGCAATTTTCTTTATGTCGCTATTTTATTCCACATCAAGTGTTTTATGTACAACTCGGTACAAACAACGGGGCCCAAACAATGACCCATGAGGTAACACCATTTTGAGTGTCCCCTTCCTAGTTTTCTCCCATTTATGCAAACTATTCTGTTGTCTATTTGTCAGCCACTGCCTCTTCCCAGGAAAAATTTCTCCTCCTATTCGGGTGCCTTACGTTTCCTCAATAGCATCTTGTGTGACTCTATCGAAAAGCTTATGAAGTCCATATACACAACATCAATATTCATTACCATGATCTACATCCTCAAACACCTTATTGAAAAAATGTTAGTAAATTACTAAGACGAGGTACGCCATTTGTAAAAAAAAAAAACCGTGTTGAGTTTCATTAATCAATATGTGCCTGTCATGATTGGCTATGGAATTGCTTCGGCAATTTTTTGAGTCCATAAATTTTCCCACTATGGAGTAAGGTTTATTGGTATATAGTTCGAAGACAAGGACCTGTCACCTGCCTTGTAATAGGTATTACATTTGCCATTTTCACTTATCAGGCACTATGCCAATTTGTAGTGATATGTTAAAAGATTTAAACAAGCCAAAGGTATCTAAGTTCCTCATACTACATTCCTTCTAATACCTTGCCAAACAGTTCATCAGAGGCTGGGGATATTTGTTCGGTTTTAGTTTCTCTATTGTCTGAGGCCATGTCACGGTTACTGTGTAATCATACATAGTTTATTATCATCCTGTTTACATAATCATTATTTCTAGGATTATCGCTAGATTTTCCTGGGAGTGTAAAATGAGAGGAAGTAGTATTTAGAAATTTCACACTTTATCCTTATACTGACAGTGATTGACCGAGTTAATCTTAAGGGGCAAAGTTGTCTCTAATCCTTACTTCTGTCTACCTGAAAGAGCCCTATAGGGTTTAGTCTTGAAATCCTTGGGTCCTTTGTCTCCTTATTTCCATTTTTTGCTTTTCTTAATTCCTTTCTTTATGTCTCTTTTTAATTGAATATATTGATTTCTTAACTGCCCATCCCTCTTTTGATACGCTACTATATGCTCCTTTTGACCAATGAGATGTTCTTAATTATTGTTCATCCATTTGGGACCATTTTTGTTAGAATCTAATTTCCTTCACTTGGAACAAAAAGTTGTCTGAGCAGCTAGAACATGCTCTGGAAAACGTCTATTATTGGCGACCAAGACATCACCTACCTGAACCATTGTCAGGACATCCCAATTTAGCCCCAACCAATTAATTTTTCAGACCCATGAAGTCGGCTCCAAGCGAAATCTGGGGACAGTGATTTGATTGCACTTATCTAGTAATTCCAATGATATATTGGAAACTAAGTGTCTTTGTGATCACTTTCCAAGCTCATATTAACTCAAGATTCTTACATTTGTGACATCGTTGTTGGCAAGAACAAGTCATGCAGATTGCTTCCTCTAGTTGAGTTCTGTCAAACCTGTTCTATAAGCAATCCTCGAACCGTATCAGAAATTCACTAGACTCAAGACTTTCCTGTCTTATGGTTCAATCAATTTGATTTAAGTTAAAATTATACCATTATCACAACTTTTTCACATCTAGATGCATTATGAATTGCCCCATAAACAAGCTTTACTGCATCCCTAATCAAGGTTTGGGGGCACTATAAACACACCCAACAATTATTTGTCCGCTTCCTCGAGATAACTGTAGCCAAACAGATTCTGTGTTCGATGTTTCTTATCTTATTTCATGTCTAGCTACAACCATTTTAAATTTTCTCCTGACTATTACATCGCCACACACCACCCTTCCTGTTGACCTATCTGCTTGTGAACTAGTTTAATTTCCCTGTATGTCTGCATTCAGAAGGCACTTCTTCTATCTTTCAGGTTGAACCAGGTCTCGTGTTTATAGCAATAATATACTATTCACTTTACTACACTTGCAAGTAATCTTAGCTTCTCTATCTTATTTCTTATAATCCTACTATTTGTATAGTAAACTTTATAAAAAAAGGTTGGCTTGTCACTCGTCGTCCTTACTATCTCTTTTGTTTGATCTTGATCAATTGAATTGTTAATTACTAGCAACTTATTTGAATGTTGTTTTTAAACATATCCCTTGAGGTATACCGGTAATAACTGCTGTTTTTAACCTAATGCTGCAGCCTGATTGTTTCCACTCAAACACCAATACATCTATAATCTATCAGTTTAAAACTCCGGGACAGGTCAATACAATTACCCTCTCATTTGAAACAAATAAATCTTGGGGTAATGCAAAACTCCATCCCAGAGAGATGAACCCCATTCCCTTGCATACATTATAAGTTTGCCCCAAAGAATAGGTCCCGTTATCAATGTATGGGAATTGCAGAGTGCCTGGCAGTACCTGTCTAGCCAGCAATTTATACCAATTGTTACTAGATATCCAGTCATTGCCACTCCCTTTCTAGACTGGGATCCTCCTTAGACCTGACTAACTTCTATGGTTGACTACCTTATTCGACAGTCCTCTCTCATCCTGCCCTTCCCAGTGTCATTACCCACAGCATAGACAGATTATGGGGTTGTTCCCTTAACTGGCATTATTATCCAATCTGCTGACTATTGTCTCCAACACCAGCTCCAGGAAGACACACTCTCTGTCTTGACTTTCTGTCCTTGTTACAAAATGCACGGTCCATATTACTTTACTGAGAATGCTCCTACTTTTAAAAATATTCGTTACCTTGATTAGCAGGGGAATCAGTGGTACCTTCAACCTCACTAACCACTTAAGTTTACACTCGTCTTGGAGAACAGAGAATCGATTTCCTACCCTTCACATCTTCTCTATTATACTCTCATCATCTTCCTTCTTCCTGGACTGTGAACCATTGCCACTTAAGGCGGCTGCCACTATCACTGCTGGCTGACCATTCCTTCCTTACAGCTAAATGCCTTCTCACATCACTCCAAAACTCATCTATGTGAAGGCTTCAGCTTCCTATTTTCCTCCTGAAGAAGTAGACAATCTCCTTCTTCAACACTTGAACCTGAAGATTCTAAAACACTACAACAAGCATGGTGCTTAGGTATAGCCACGCTAACTCCAAAGAGTTAGGCAGGTATGACCGAGGTGGACCACTGTAGTGATACACCATATGGTCACTATAACTACTGTAGTGCTATTACCATACTGTCCTCATACTGTTGTAGACACACCATACTGTCATCACTATGTAGTGATTCACCATATTGTCACCATTACTACTGTAGTGATAAACTTTACTGTCACTCTCACTACTGTAGTGACACACCATACTGTCATAACTACTGTAGTGATATACCATACTTTCACCATTACTACTGTAGTGATGCACAATACTGTCACCATTACTACTGTAGTGATACACCATACTGTCACCAACACTACTGTAGTGATACACCATACTGTCACCATCACCACTGTAGTGATACATCATGCTGTCACCATCACTACTGTGGTGATACACCATACTTTCACCCTCACTACTGCAGTGACACACAATAATGCCATCATCACCACTGTTGTGATACACCATACTGTCACCATCACTACTGTAGTGATACACCATACTGTCACCATCACTACTGTAGTGATACACCATACTGTCACCATCACCACTGTAGTGATACACCATACTGTCACTATCACCACTGTAGTGATACACCATACTGTCACTATCACTACTGTAGTGATACACCATACTGTCACTATCACTACTGTAGGGATACACCCTACTGTTACCATCACTTTTGTAGTGATAAAACACTCTGTCACCATCACCACTGTAGTGATACACCATACTGTCACTATCACTACTGTAGTGATACACCATACTGTCACCATCACTACTGTAGTGATACACCATACTGTCACTATCACTACTGTAGTGATACACCATACTGTCACCATCACCACTGTAGTGATACACCATACTGTCACTATCACTACTGTAGTGATGCACCATA
The DNA here is from genome assembly GCF_026875155.1 of Cherax quadricarinatus. Classification (NCBI taxonomy): domain Eukaryota; kingdom Metazoa; phylum Arthropoda; class Malacostraca; order Decapoda; family Parastacidae; genus Cherax; species Cherax quadricarinatus. The sequence goes on from NC_069427.1 coordinate 1,552,103, forward strand.
CTTTCTCCACCACTGTAAAGATACACCATACTGTCACCATTGCTTCTGTAGTGATACGCCATACTATCACCATCACCACTGTAGAGATACACCATACTGTCACCATCACCACTGTAGAGATACACCATACTGTCACCATCACCACTGTAGAGATACACCATACTGTCACCATTACTTCTGTAGTGATACACAATACTGTCACCATCACCACCATGTTTGTCATCACAATATCAGTGATGTCAGGGTGGACAGTGTTGTCAAGGAAGTCAGTGTTGTAAGGGTGGAGAGGGCTGTCAGTGTTGTCACGGTTTTCAGTTTTATTAGTATGGACAATTTTTCAGGGTAGACGAGTTGTCAGGGTGTATAGTGTTGTCAGTGCAGACAGAGTTGTCAGGGTTGACAGTGTTGACAGGGAGGACAGAATTGTGATGGAGGACAGTGTTGTCAGTATGGACAGTGTTGTCAGTGAGGACAGTGTTGATGAATATTAGACACATGTACAACATCTGGGTATCTTCATTGTAGACGTTTCGCCATCCAGTTGCTTTATCAATACAGATTCTAGGACATCACTTGAAGACAGTAGAACTATATACAAAAGGTGAGGTAATGAGTCCCTCAGTCTTGGAGTTAGTGTGTAAAGCACCGTAGTTGTAGTGATACTGGAGCACATGCAAGGAGACTGGAGCTTAAATAGGCGTCAGTGGGTAGGGACGGGTCAGTGTTGTCAGGCTGGACAGTGTTGTCAGAGTGGACAGTGTCAGTATAGACTGTGTTGTCAGTGTGGACAGTGTTGTCAGTGTGGACAGTGTTGTCAGTGTGGACAGTGTTGTCAGTGTGGACAGTGTTGTCAGGGAGGACTGTGTTGTCAGTGTGAATAGAGTCATCAGAAAGGAGAGTGTTGTCAGGAAGGATGGTGTTGTCTGGGTGGAAAGTGTTGTCATGGTTAGCAGCATTGCAACCTCAACTAGGTGAGAACTAGGTGAGTACAGTACACAACTAGCACCATCACAACTAGCACCATCTCACACAGTAAGACACAGTATTCAACTAGAACCATAACATAGTGTAAGACACAGTACACAACTAGCACCATCACACACAGTAAGACACAGTACACAACTAGCACCATCACAACTAGCACCATCTCACACAGTAAGACACAGTATACAACTAGCACCATAACATAGTATAAGACACGGTACACAACTAGCACCATCACAACTAACACAATCTCACACAGTAAGACACAGTATACAACTAGCACCATAACATAGTATAAGACACGGTACACAACTAGCACCATCTCACACAGTAAGACACAGTATACAACTAGCACCATAACATAGTATAAGACACGGTACACAACTAGCACCATCACAACTAGCACCATCTCACACAGTAAGACACAGTATACAACTAGCACCATAACATAGTATAAGACACGATACACAACTAGCACCATCACAACTAACACAATGTCACACAGTCTGACACAGTACACAACTAGCTCCTTCGCACACAATAAGACACAGTACACAACTAGCTCCATCACAACTAACACAATGTCACACAGTCTGACACAGTACACAACTAGCTCCATCACATACAGTAATACGCAGCACACAACTTGCACAATCACACAAAGTAAGACAGCGCACAGTGTAACACTTACTTAGCCACTTTAGTTGATGTAGTGTGGAGGTGACAGTGTGGTGTAGTTGTGGCAGGAGATGGCCAGCGTGGTGGTCACTCACCACAGCCAGCTGGAGGTGCCTCAGCTGGTGACATTCTTCCAGCAGCCTGACTCCTCCTCCAGTAAGACAACCAATGAACTTCTCCAGGTGACTCCTGTACCAGGATAAAACACTGATGAACACCTCACTCTTAATGACTCACCACCTCCACTGTATATTACACCAAGAAGTAGTGAACAATGTTGCACTATATATTACACCAAGTGGTAGTGAACAATGTTATACTATATATTACACCAAGTGGTAGTGAACAATGTTTCACTGTATATTACACCAAGTGGTAGTGAACAATGTTACACTGTATATTATACCAAGTGGTAGTGAACAATGTTACACTGTATATTATACCAAGTGGTAGTGAACAATGTTACACTGTATATTACACCAAGTGGTAGTGAACAATGTTACACTGTATATTACACCAAGTGGTAGTGAACAATGTTACACTGTATATTACACCAAGTAGTAGTGAACAATGTTACACTGTATATTACACCAAGTGGTAGTGAACAATGTTACACTGTATATTACACCAAGTGGTAGTGAACAATGTTACACTGTATATTACACCAAGTGGTAGCGAACAATGTTACACTGTATATTACACCAAGTGGTAGTGAACAATGTTACACTGTATATTACACCAAGTGGTAGTGAACAATGTAACAGTGTATATTACACTAAGGAGTAGTGAACAATGTTACACTGTATATTACACCAAGTGGTAGTGAACAATGTTACACTGTATATTACTCCAAGTGGTAGTGAACAATGTTACACTGTATATTACTCCAAGTGGTAGTGAACAATGTTACACTGTATATTACTCCAAGTGGTAGCGAACAATGTTACACTGTATATTACACAAAGTGGTAGTGAACAATGTTACACTGTATATTACACCAAGTGGTAGTGAACAATGTTACACTGTATATTACACCAAGTGGTAGTGAACAATGTTACACTGTATATTACACCAAGTGGTAGTGAACAATGTTACTCTGTATATTACACCAAGTGGTAGTGAACAATGTTACACTGCATATCACACCAAGTGGTAGTGAACAATGTTACACTGCATATCACACCAAGTGGTAGTGAACAATGTTACACTGTATATTACACCAAGTCTGCCATAGTAAGCAGAGGTATCTGCTTATCTAATCAATCGAACACAAAAGAGTAGTGGTAAACAGAGTTAAATTGGAAGCTGCAATAGAGAAGAGCTCTGTTCCACATGGCACAGTACTCGTCCCTATCTGGTTCCTCGTCCTCATATCAGACATAGACAGAGATGTAAACCATAGCACTGTATCATCCTTCGCAGACGATACTAGGGTCTGAACGAGAGTGTCATCATGACTCAAGAAATTGTAATGACACGATTGCAAATAAACCATACCCCCGGCCGGGATTGAACCCGCGGTCATAGAGTCTCAAAACTCCAGCCCGTCGCGTTAGCCACTAGACCAGCTAGCCACAATAAGATTCATCCAACTAGGTATATTTCTACACCATAGGAAAGTTAGCACAGGCACCTCTGTGACCACAAATGCAAGTTTTTACAGACGAATCTCCAGCTAGCGTGGCCGTGACGAACTCTAGCTCAAGTCCCTTCACTGCCGTCAACATGACTCAAGAAATCATAATGACACGATTGCAAACAAACCATACCCCCGGCCGGGATTGAACCTGCGGTCATAGAGTCTCAAAACTCCAGCCCGTCGCGTTAGCCACTAGACCACTAGACCGCGGGTTCAATCCCGGCCGGGGGTATGGTTTTTTGAGAGTGTCATCCATTGAGGAAACGGCAAATCTCCAAGAAGATATAAACCAAGTTTTCCAATGGGCAACGGAGAACACTATGATGTTCATTGAACACAAATTCCAACTACTCCGTTTTGGAAAACAGGAGGAAATAATAGCTAGGACTGAGTATACTACAACTCAAATCACACAATAGAGTAGAAAAGTAATGTGAAGGACTTGGGTGTGGTAATGTCCAATGATCTCACCTTCAAGGACCATAACAATGCCACTATCACATCTGCGAGGAAACTGAAAAGATGGATAATGAGAACATTCAAGACAAGAGATGCTAAACCAATGATGATCCTTTTTAAATCGCTTGTTCTCTCTAGGCTGGAATACTGCTGTACATTAGCATCCACATTCAAGGTAGGTGAAATTACATAGAGAATATACAGAGAGCCTTTATGCACGTATAAGTTCTATCAAACACCTTAACTACTGGGAACGCCTGGAAGCACTTGACGTGCACTCACTGGAGCGCAGGCGAGAGAGATATATCATAACCTACACCTGGAAGATTCTGGAGGGACTGGTCCCTAATCTGCACTCAGAAATCACTCCCTACAACAGCAAAAGACTTGGCAGGCGATGCAACATACCCCTAGTGAAAAGTAAGGGCGCCACTGGTACACTAAGAGAAAACACAAATAGTGTCTGGGGCCCAAGACTGTTCAACAGCCACCCACCAGCCAAAAGGGAAATTACCAATAGACCCCTGGCTGCCTTCAAGAGGGAGCTGGACAGATACCTGAAGGCAGTGCCAGATCAGTCGGGCTGTGGTTCGTTCGTTGGACTACGTGTGGCCTCGTTAGTCAGGCCATGATCCACCGGTTCAGATGGTGCAACATCCCACAGTGAGCAGCACAAGACTGGGCAGGTGATGCAACATCCCCGCAATGAACAGCAGAGGCACCACGAGTACACTAACAGACAACACAATAAGTGTCAGGGGACCAAGAATGCTCAACTGCCTAACAGCATACATAAGGGGGATTACCAATAGACCCCTGGCTCTCTCTAAGACCCCTGGCTGTCTTCAAGACTCCTGACTGTTTTCAAGACTCCTGGATTTCTTCAAGACTGCTCTCTGTCTTAAAAACCCATATCTGTCTAGAAGACGTTTCTCTGTCTTCAAGATCACTGGCTATCTTCAAGACTTTAGCTGTCATCAAGACATATGCTATGGCCCTTAGCTGTCTTCAAGAACCTTGGTTATCTTCATGACCCCAATCTGTCTTCAGATATCTGGCTGTTCTCAAGACTCCAGGCTCTCTTCCACACTCCACTGCTTTCTTCAAGACCCCTGATTGTTTTCAAGACCTCTGTCTTCAAGATCCTTAGCTGTCTTCAATTTCCCTGGCAGTCGTCATGACCTTTGGCAATCTTCAAGACGCCCAGCTGTCTTTAAGACCACTAACTGTCTTCAAGACCCCTGGCTGTCTATAAGACTCATGGCTGTCTTCAAAACCCCTAAGTGTCTTCAAGAACCCTCTCTGTCTTCATAACCCATAGATGTCTTCAAGACATAAACCTGTCTACAAGACCCAAGGCTGTCTTCAAGACCCCTGTTAATTTCAAGAACTTTTTTTTTTCAAGATCACTGCTTTAAAGATTTCTTTTAATTTCAAGACCTCTAGTTATTTTTAAAAGCCGAGGCTGCATTCAAGACTCTTGGCTGCATTCAAGACTCTTGGCTGCATTCAAGACTCTTGGCTGTATTCAAGACTCTTCGCTGTATTCAAGACTCTTGGCTGCATTCAAGACTCTTGGCTGCATTCAAGACTCTTGGCTGCATTCAAGATTCTTGGCTGCATTCAAGACTCTTGGCTGTATTCAAGACTCTTTGCTGTATTCAAGACTCTTGGCTGCATTCAAGACTCTTGGCTGCATTCAAGACTCTTGGCTGCATTCAAGACTCTTGGCTGCATTCAAGACTCTTGGCTGCATTCAAGACTCTTGGCTGTATTCAAGACTCTTCGCTGTATTCAAGACTCTTGGCTGCATTCAAGACTCTTGGCTGCATTCAAGACTCTTGGCTGCATTCAAGACTCTTGGCTGCATTCAAGACTCTTGGCTGCATTCAAGACTCTTGGCTGCATTCAAGACTCTTGGCTGTATTCAAGACTCTTGGCTGCATTCAAGACTCTTGGCTGCATTCAAGACTCTTGGCTGCATTCAAGACTCTCGGCTGCATTCAAGACTCTTAGCTGCATTCAAGACTCTTGGCTGCATTCAAGACTCTTGGCTGTTTACCTGGAGTTTACCTGGAGAGAGTTCCGGGGGTCAACGCCCCCGCGGCCCGGTCTGTGACCAGGCCTCCTCGTGGATCAGAGCCTGATCAACCAGGCTGTTGCTGCTGGCTGCACGCAAACCAACGTACGAGCCACAGCCCGGCTGATCAGGAACTGACTTTAGGTGCTTGTCCAGTGCCAGCTTGAAGACTGCCAGGGGTCTGTTGGTAATCCCCCTTATGTGTGCTGGGAGGCAGTTGAACAGTCTCGGGCCCCTGACACTTATTGTATGGTCTCTTAACGTGCTAGTGACACCCCTGCTTTTCATTGGGAGGATGGTGCATCGTCTGCCAAGTCTTTTGCTTTCGTAGAGTGATTTTCGTGTGCAAGTTCGGTACTAGTCCCTCTAGGATTTTCCAGGTGTATATAATCATGTATCTCTCCCTCCTGCGTTCCAGGGAATACAGGTTTAGGAACCTCAAGCGCTCCCAATAATTGAGGTGTTTTATCTCCGTTATGCGCGCCATGAAAGTTCTCTGTACATTTTCTAGGTCGGCAATTTCACCTGCCTTGAAAGGTGCTGTTAGTGTGCAGCAATATTCCAGCCTAGATAGAACAAGTGACCTGAAGAGTGTCATCATGGGCTTGGCCTCCCTAGTTTTGAAGGTTCTCATTATCCATCCTGTCATTTTTCTAGCAGATACGATTGATACAATGTTATGGTCCTTGAAGGTGAGATCCTCCGACATAATCACTCCCAGGTCTTTGACGTTGGTGTTTCGCTATATTTTGTGGCCAGAATTTGTTTTGTACTCTGATGAAGATTTAATTTCCTCATGTTTACCATATCTGAGTAATTGAAATTTCTCATCGTTGAACTTCATATTGTTTTCTGCAGCCCACTGAAAGATTTGGTTGATGTCCGCCTGGAGCTTTGCAGTGTCTGCAATGGAAGACACTGTCATGCAGATTCGGGTGTCATCTGCAAAGGAAGACACGGTGCTGTGGCTGACATCCTTGTCTATGTCGGATATGAGGATGAGGAACAAGATGGGAGCGGAGTACTGTGCCTTGTGGAACAGAGCTTTTCACCGTAGCTGCCTCGGACTTTACTCTGTTGACGACTACTCTCTGTGTTCTGTTAGTGAGGAAATTATAGATCCATCGACCGACTTTTCCTGTTATTCCTTTAGCACGCATTTTGTGCACTATTACGCCATGGTCACACTTGTCGAAGGCTTTTGCAAAGTCTGTATATATTACATCTGCATTCTTTTTGTCTTCTAGTGCATTTAGGACCTTGTTGTAGTGATCCAATAGTTGAGACAGACAGGAGCGACCTGTTCTAAACCCATGTTGCCCTGGTTGTGTAACTGATGGGTTTCTAGATGGGTGGTGATCTTGCTTCTTAGGACCCTTTCAAAGATTTTTATGATAAGGGATGTTAGTGCTATTGGTCTGTAG
>NC_069427.1:1559866-1634295 GCF_026875155.1 Cherax quadricarinatus
ATTTATTCCCATCAATGTCGTTTAGTAAACTCTGAACAACAACGGGCCCAACACTGACCCATGAGGAACACCACTTTTGACGTGTCCCCATTCTGATTTCTCCCCATTTATGCAAACTATCTGTTGTCTATTTGTCAGCCATGCCTCTACCCAGGAAAAAATTTCTCCTCCTATTCCGGGTGCCTTACGTTTCCTCAATAGCCTCTGGTGTGGAACTCTATCGAAAGCCTTACTGAAGTCCATATACACAACATCATATTCATTACCATGATCTACCTCCTCAAACACCTTAGTGAAAAAAGTTAGTAAATTCCTAAGACAGGAACGCCCTTTTGTAAAACCGTGTTGAGATTCATTAATCAATCTGTGCCTGTCATGATTGCTATGAATTGCTTCGGCAATTATTGATTCCATAAATTTTCCCACTATGGAGGTAAGGTTTATTGGTCTATAGTTCGAAGCCAAGGACCTGTCACCTGCCTTGTAAATAGGTATTACATTTGCCATTTTCCACTTTATCAGCACTATGCCATTTGTAGTGATATGTTAAAAAGATTAGCCAAAGGTATGCTAAGTTCCTCTATACATTCCTTTAATACCCTTGCAAACAGTTTCATCAGGGCCTGGGGATTTGTTAGGTTTTAGTTTCTCTATTTGTCTGAGGACCATGTCACTGGTTACTGTAATCATACATAGTTTATTATCATCCTGTTCTACATAATCCATTATTTTAGGATTATCGCTAGTATTTCCTGGGTGAAAACTGAGAGGAAGTAGGTATTTAGAATTTCACACATATCCTTATCACTGACAGTGATCTGACCAGAGTTAATCTTAAGTGGGCCAATGTTGTCTCTAATCTTACTTCTGTATACCTGAAAGAGCCCTTTAGGGTTAGTCTTTGAATCCCTTGGGACCTTAGTCTCATAATCCCTTTTTGCTTTTCTTATTCCTTTCTTTTATTCTCTTTTAATTGAATATATTGATTCTTAACTGCCCATCCCCTCTTTTGATACGCCTATATATGCCTCTCTTTTGACCAATGAGATGTTTTAATCTATTGTTCATCCATTTGGGATCATTTTGTTAGATCTAATTTCCTTACTTGGAACAAAAGTTGTCTGAGCAGCTAGAACTATGCTCTGAAAAACGTTATATTGGCAACCAAGATCACCTACCTGACCCATAGTCAGGACATCCCAATTAGCCCACCCAAATAATTTTTCAGACCCATGAAGTCGGCCAAGCGAAAATCTGGGACAGAGATTTGATTGCACTTATCTGTAGTAATTCCATGATATATTGAAACTAAGTGATTTGTGATCACTTTCCCCAAGCTCATCATTAACCTCAAGATTATTAATTAGTGAATCGTTGTTGGCAAGAACCAAGTCAAGCAGATTGCTTCCTCTAGTTGGTTCTGTCACAACCTGTTCTAAAAAGCAATCCTGAACCGTATCAAGAAAGTCACTAGACTCAAGATTTCCTGTCATATTGTTCCAATCAATTTGTCTAAAGTTAAAATCTCCCATTATCACAACATTTTCACATCTAGATGCCTTATGAATTTTGCCCCATAACAGCTTACTGCACTCCCTATCAAGGTTTGGGGGCCTATAAATCACACCCAAAATTAATTTGTCACGTTCCTCGAGAAACTGTAGCCAAACAGATTCTGTGTTCGATGTTTCTAATCTTATATCATGTCTAAGACAACCATTTAAATTTTCTCTGACATACATCGCCACACCACCACCCTTCCTGTTGACCCTATCAGTGTGAAATAGTTTATATCCCTGTATGTTGCATTCAGAAGGCATTTCTCTATCTTTCAGGTTGAACCAGGTCTCTGTTATAGCAATAATATCTATATTAACTACACTTGCAAGTAATCTTAGCTCCTCTATCTTATTTCTTAGACTCCTACTATTTGTATAGTAAACTTTAAGTGAGCTAGTCACACGTCGTCCTCTACTATCTCTCTTTGTTTGTTGATCAATTGAATTGTCATTACTAGCAACTTTATTTTGAATGTTGTCTTTTAAACATATCCCTGAGGTATCCCGGTAATAACTGCTGTTTTTAACCCTAATGCTGCAGCCTGATTGTTTCCCACAAACACCCATACATCTATAATCTATCAGTTTAAACTCCAAGACAGGTCATCAATTACCCTCTCAATTGAATTGGTTAATGCAACCACTCCATCCCCAGAGAGATGAACCCCATCCCTTGCATACATATCACGTTTGCCAAAGAATAGGTCCCAGTTATCAATGAATGGGATTGCAAGTTCCTTGCAGTACCTGTCTAGCCAGCAATTTATACCAATTGTCCTAGATATCCAGTCATTGCCCACTCCCTTTCTAGACTGGGATCCCTCCCTTAGACCTGACTACTTCTATGGTTGACCTATACTTATCCAGCAGCTCCTCTCTCCTGCCCTTCCCAGTGTCATTACCCCCAGCACTAAGACAGATAATGGGGTTGTTCCCATTACCTGCATAATATCCAATCTGCTGACTATGTCACCAACACCAGCTCCAGGAAGACACACTCTCTGTCTGACCTTTCTGTCTCTGTTACAAAATGCACGGTCCATATATCTTACCTGAGAATCTCCTACTTTTAAAATATTCTTACCTTGATTAGCAGGGGAATCAGTGGTACCTTCAACCTCACTAACCACTTAAGTACACTCGTCTTGGAGAACAGAGAATCGATTTCCTACCTTCACATCTTCTCTATTAACTCTCCTCATCTTCCTTCTTCCTGAACTGTGAACCACTTGCCACTTAAAGTGGCTGCCACTATCACTGCTGGTGACCATTCCTTCCTTACCAGCTAAATCCTTCTCACACTCACTCCCAAACTCATCTATGTGAAGCTTCAGCTTCCTATTTTCCTCCTGAAGAAGTAGAATCTCCTTCTTCAACACTTGAACCTGAGATTCTAAAACACTACAACAAGCCATGGTGCTTGGTAGCCCACGCTAACTCCCAAGAGCTTAGGCAGGTATGACCGTAGGTGACCACTGTAGTGATACACCATATGGTCACTATAACTACTGTAGTGATATACCATACTGTCACCCTCACTACTGTAGTGACACACCATACTGTCATCACTATAGTAGTGATTCACCATATTGTCACCATTACTACTGTAGTGATACACCATACTGTCACTCTCACTACTGTAGTGACACACCATACTGTCATAACTACTGTAGTGATATACCATACTTTCACCATTACTACTGTAGTGATGCACAATACTGTCACCATTACTACTGTAGTGATACACCATACTGTCACCAACACTACTGTAGTGATACACCATACTGTCACCATCACCACTGTAGTGATACATCATGCTGTCACCATCACTACTGTGGTGATACACCATACTTTCACCCTCACTACTGCAGTGACACACAATAAGCCATCATCACCACTGTTGTGATACACCATACACTGTCACCATCACTACTGTAGTGATACACCATACTGTCACCATCACTACTGTAGTGATACACCATACTGTCACCATCACCACTGTAGTGATACACCATACTGTCACTATCACCACTGTAGTGATACACCATACTGTCACTATCACTACTGTAGTGATACACCATACTGTCACTATCACTACTGTAGTGATACACCATACTGTTACCATCACTTTTGTAGTGATAAAACACTCTGTCACCATCACCACTGTAGTGATACACCATACTGTCACTATCACTACTGTAGTGATACACCATACTGTCACCATCACTACTGTAGTGATACACCATACTGTCACTATCACTACTGTAGTGATACACCATACTGTCACCATCACCACTGTAGTGATACACCATACTGTCACTATCACTACTGTAGTGATGCACCATACTTTCTCCACCACTGTAAAGATACACCATACTGTCCACCATTGCTTCTGTAGTGATACGCCATACTATCACCATCACCACTGTAGAGATACACCATACTGTCACCATCACCACTGTAGAGATACACCATACTGTCACCATCACCACTGTAGAGATACACCATACTGTCACCATTACTTCTGTAGTGATACACAATACTGTCACCATCACCACCATGTTTGTCATCACAATATCAGTGATGTCAGGGTGGACAGTGTTGTCAAGGAAGTCAGTGTTGTAAGGGTGGAGAGGGCTGTCAGTGTTGTCACGGTTTTCAGTTTTATTAGTATGGACAATTTTTCAGGGTAGACGAGTTGTCAGGGTGTATAGTGTTGTCAGTGCAGACAGAGTTGTCAGGGTTGACAGTGTTGACAGGGAGGACAGAATTGTGATGGAGGACAGTGTTTGTCAGTATGGACAGTGTTGTCAGTGAGGACAGTGTTGATGAATATTAGACACATGTACAACATCTGGGTATCTTCATTGTAGACGTTTCGCCATCCAGTTGCTTTATCAATACAGATTCTAGGACATCACTTAAAGACAGTAGAACTATATACAAAAGGTGAGGTAATGAGTCCCTCAGTCTTGGAGTTAGTGTGTAAAGCACCGTAGTTTGTAGTGATACTGGAGCACATGCAAGGAGACTGGAGCTTAAATAGGCGTCAGTGGGTAGTGGACGGGTCAGTGTTGTCAGGCTGGACAGTGTTGTCAGAGTGGACAGTGTCAGTATAGACTGTGTTGTCAGTGTGGACAGTGTTGTCAGTGTGGACAGTGTTGTCAGTGTGGACAGTGTTGTCAGTGTGGACAGTGTTGTCAGGGAGGACTGTGTTGTCAGTGTGAATAGAGTCATCAGAAAGGAGAGTGTTGTCAGGAAGGATGGTGTTGTCTGGGTGGAAAGTGTTGTCATGGTTAGCAGCATTGCAACCTCAACTAGGTGAGAACTAGGTGAGTACAGTACACAACTAGCACCATCACAACTAGCACCATCTCACACAGTAAGACACAGTATTCAACTAGAACCATAACATAGTGTAAGACACAGTACACAACTAGCACCATCACACACAGTAAGACACAGTACACAACTAGCACCATCACAACTAGCACCATCTCACACAGTAAGACACAGTATACAACTAGCACCATAACATAGTATAAGACACGGTACACAACTAGCACCATCACAACTAACACAATCTCACACAGTAAGACACAGTATACAACTAGCACCATAACATAGTATAAGACACGGTACACAACTAGCACCATCTCACACAGTAAGACACAGTATACAACTAGCACCATAACATAGTATAAGACACGTACACAACTAGCACCATCACAACTAGCACCATCTCACACAGTAAGACACAGTATACAACTAGCACCATAACATAGTATAAGACACGATACACAACTAGCACCATCACAACTAACACAATGTCACACAGTCTGACACAGTACACAACTAGCTCCTTCGCACACAATAAGACACAGTACACAACTAGCTCCATCACAACTAACACAATGTCACACAGTCTGACACAGTACACAACTAGCTCCATCACATACAGTAATACGCAGCACACAACTTGCACAATCACACAAAGTAAGACAGCGCACAGTGTAACACTTACTTAGCCACTTTAGTTGATGTAGTGTGGAGGTGACAGTGTGGTGTAGTTGTGGCAGGAGATGGCCAGCGTGGTGGTCACTCACCACAGCCAGCTGGAGGTGCCTCAGCTGGTGACATTCTTCCAGCAGCCTGACTCCTCCTCCAGTAAGACAACCAATGAACTTCTCCAGGTGACTCCTGTACCAGGATAAAACACTGATGAACACCTCACTCTTACTGACTCACCACCTACACTGTATATTACACCAAGAAGTAGTGAACAATGTTGCACTATATATTACACCAAGTGGGAGTGAACAATGTTTCTATATATTACACCAAGTGGTAGTGAACAAAGTTTCACTGTAATTTTTTCACCAATGGTAGTGAACAAAGTTTTTACTTTTATATTATCCCAAGTGGTAGTGAAAAAATGTTTCCTTTTAATATTACACCAAGTGGTATAAAACAATGTTAAAAACCGTATTTTTTACCCCCAAGGGTTTTAGTGAACAATTTTACACTGTATATTACCCAATTTGGAGTGAAAAATTTTAAACCTGTATTTTAAAACCAAGAAATATGAAAAAATTTTAAAACTGTATTTTTACACCAAGTGGTGTGAACAATGTTACCCCTGTTTTATTACCCAAGTGGTGGGGAACAATGTTACACTGTAATTACCCAATGGTACGACAATTTTTACACTGTATTTACCCCAAAGTGGTAGTAAAACAATGTTACACTGTATATTACACCAAGTGGTAGTGAACAATGTAACAGTGTTATTACACTAAGGATTTTAAGTAAAAATTTTGTTAACAATTTAAATTAATTAAAAACAAGGGGTAGGAACAATGTTACACTGTATATTACCCAAGTGGTAGTGAACAATGTTACACTGAATTTTTCCCCAAGTGGAAAGTGAACAATGTTACCCTGTTTATTACCCCAAGTGGTAGGGGGAACAATGTTACACTGTATATTACACAAATTGGTAGGTGAAAAATTTTTAAACACTGTATATTACCCCCAAGTGGTAGTGAACAATTTTTCCCACTGTATTTTAAACCCCAAGTGGTAGTGAACAATGTTACATGTATTTTACACCAATTTGGTAGTGAACAAGGGTTACTCGTATATTACACCAAGTGGTAGTGAACAATGTTAAAAACCATATACACCAAGTGGTGGGAAACAATGTTAAAACGCATTTCACACCAATTTGGTAGGAAAAAATTTGTTAAAATGTAATTAAAACCAAGTCTGCCATAGAAAAGCAGGGGTTTATCTGCTTATCAAATCAATCGAACAAAAAAGAGTATGGTAAACAGAGTTAATTGGAAGCGCAATAGAAAAGGGAAGGCTCTTTTCCCACAGGGCCCACAGTACTCGTCCCTATCGGGTTTTCCTCGTTTTCCTAATAGACATGGGACAAGATGAAAAACCATAGAAACGGGTTATCCCCCCTTGCAGACGATATGGGGGGCTGAAAGAGTGTCATCATAAACTCAAAAAATTGAAATTTGAAAACGATTGCAAAAAAAAACCATCCCCCCCGGCCCCGGGATTAAAACCCGCGGTCATAAAGCCCCAAAAAAACTCCAGCCCGTCGCGTTAGCCACAAACCCAGCTAGCCAAAAAAGTTTCATCCAACTGGGTAAATTTCAAAAACCCAATGGGAAAAATTTAGCCGGGCACCTTTGACCTAAAATTTGAATTTTTTAAACAGACGAACTCCAGCTAGGGGGCCCCTTGACAAAACTCAAAGCTCAAGTCCCTTCACTGCGTCAACAGGACTAAAGAAATTTTGGACCCCGTTTGCAAAAAACTCCCCCGGGCCCGGGGATTGAACCCCCGGTCATAGAGTTTTCCAAAACTCCAGCCCGTCGGTTGGGCCACTAGACCACTAAAACCGGGGGTTCAACCCCGGCCGGGGGTATGGTTTTTTGAGATGTCATCCATTGGGGAAAGGGCCCAAAATCCCCAAAAGATAAAAACCAAGTTTTCCAATGGGAAAACGGAAACACTATGATGTTCATTGAAAAAAATTTCCAACTACCCTTTTTGGAAAACAGGAGGAAATAATAGCTAGGACTGAGTAAAACTACAACTAAATCCCCAAATAGAGTAAAAAAAGTAATGTAAGGACTTGGGGGTGGTTTAAAGTCCAAAGATCTCACCTTCAAGGGCCTTTAAAAAATCCCCTATCACATTGGAGGAAACTGAAAAGAAAGGATAATGGAAAAATTTAAGGGCAAAAAGGGGCTAAAAACCCTTTATGTTTCCCTTTTTTTTCGCTTGTTCTTTCTAGGCTGGGAAAACTGGGTGTAATTAGCCATCCAAAATTCAAGGTTTGGTGAAATTTTAAAAGAGAATATACAGAGAGCCCTTTTTGCCCCTATAAGTTCTATCAAAACCCCCCAAAATACTGGGAAAAGCCTGGAAGCACTTGACGTGCACTCACTGGAGCGCAGGCCCCCAGGGGAGATATATCATAACCTACACCTGGAAGATTTTTGGAGGGGGTGGTCCCAAAACTGCCCCTCAGAAAAACCCCTCCCCACAACAGGGCAAAAAACTTGGGCGATCAAAAAAACCCCTATGAAAAGTAAGGGGGGCCACTGGTACACTAAGAGAAAAAAACAAAAAAGTGTTGGGGGCCCAAAACTGTTCCAAAAAAACCCAAACCCGCCAAAAGGGAAATTACCAATAGACCCCCCGGCTGCCTTTAAGAGGGAGTGGACAGACCTGAAAGGGCCCGTGCCAGAAACAGTGGGGTTGGTTCGTTTCGTTGGACTACGTGTGGCCTGTTGGGCAGGGCCCTGATTTCCCCCGGTTTTAGTTTGGGGCAACATCCCACCCGTGAGCGCACAAAACTGGGCAGGGATCCCAAAATCCCCGCAATGAAAAAAGCCCGAAAGGGACCACCCGGAAAAACACTAAAACAAAAACAATTTTGTTCAGGGGGCCAAGGGAAAGCCCCAACTGCCTAACAGCATACATAAGGGGGAATTTTCCAATGAACCCCCGGCTCTTTCTAAGACCCCCCGGCTTCTTCAAGACTCCCCGATGTTTTTCCCAAAACTCCTGGTTTTTTTCAAGACTGCTCTTGGGCTTAAAAACCCATATTGTCTAGGGAAAACGTTTCTTCCCTTTTTTCAAGATCACTGGCTATCTTCAAGTTTAGCGGGCATCAAGACATATCTATGGCCCCTTTGCTGTCCCTTTAAAAAAACCTTGGTTATCTTTATGACCCCAATCTGTCCCTTTATATCTGGTTGGGTTTTCAAAACTCCAGGCTCCTTCCACACTCCCCCCTTTCTTTCTTCAAGACCCCTGATTGTTTTCAAGACCTTGTCCCTTCCAAAATCCCCTTTGCTGTCTTCAAAATTTTCCCCGGCATCCCCATGACCTTTGGCCCAAACTTCAAGACGCCCCCTGTCTTTTTAAGGGCCCCTAACTGTCTTCAGGGCCCCTGGCTGTTATAAAAAACTCTGGGTGTCTTTAAAAAAACCCCTTTAAAGGGGTTTAAGGAAAACCCCCTTTGTCTTCATAACCCTTGGGTGTTCCCTTTAAGACATAAAACCCGTCTACAAGACCAAGGCTTTTCTTCAAGGGCCCCCGTTAAATTTTAAGAACTTTTTTTTTTCAAAATCAATCTTTTAAAAATTTCTTTTTTAAATTTAAGACCTTAAATTATTTTTAAAGCCGAGGCTGCATTTTAAGACTCTTGGCTGCATTTAGACTTTTTGGGTGCATTCAAGACTCTTGGTGTTTTTCCCAAAACCTTCGCTGTTTTTCCCAAACTCTTTGGGTGCATTCAAGGGGGCTTGGCTGCATTCAAAACTCTTGGCTGCAATTTTAGATTCTTGGCTGCATTCAAGATCTTGGCTGTAAATTTAAGACTCTTTGCTGTTTTTCAAGACTTTGGCTGCATTCAAGACTCTTTTGGGTGCATTCAAGGGCTCTTTGGCTTTCATTCAAGACCTTTGGGGGTGGGATTCAAGACTCTTGGGCCCGCATTCAAAATCTTGGCTGTATTCAAGGGCTCTTCGGGTGTATTCAAGGCTCTTGGGTGCATTCAAGGGCTCTTGGTGGGATTCAAGACTCTTGGCTGATTCAAGACTCTTGGCTGCATTCAAGGGCTCTTGGGGTGCAATTTTAAGGGGCTCTTGGCTGCTTCAAGGGCTCTTTTGGGTGTATTAAGACTCTTGGCTGCATTCAAGACTCTTTTTGGGTGCATTTAAAAATCTTGGCTGCATTTAAAAACTCCGGGTGCATTCAAGACCTTTTGTGCATTCAAAAACTCTTGGGTGCATCAAAACTCTTGGCTGTTTACCTGGAGTTTTTCCCGGAAGAGGTTTTCCCGGGGGGCAAAGCCCCCGCGGCCCCGGGCTGTGACCAGGGCCCCCCGTGGATCAAAAGCCTGATCAACCAGGTTTTTGCTGGGTGGCTGCACGCAAACCAAGTACGAGCCACAGCCCCGGGGACAGGAACTGGGCTTTAGGGGGCTTGTCCAGTGCCAGCTTAAGACGCCCCGGGGTCTGTTGGTAATCCCCCCCTTTTGTGTGTGGGGGGGCAAATTGAACAGTCCCCGGGCCCCCGACAATTTTTGTATGGTCTCTTAACGTTTCTAGTGGGCACCCCCCGCTTTTCATTGGGGGGAGGATGGTTTCAAGTTTCTGCCCCGTCTTTTGCTTTTGAGAGTGATTTTCGTTTTGCAAGTTCGGTACTAGTTTCCCCCTTTGGATTTTCCAGGTGTATATAATCATGTATCCCCCCCTCCTCGTTCCAGGGAATACAGGTTTAGGAACCCCAAAACGCTCCCAATAATTGAGGTTTTTTTATCTCGTTAAGCGGGGCCCTGAAAGTTTTCTGTACAAATTTTTTAGGTCGGCAATTTCACCTCCCCTTTTAAAGGTTGTTAGTGTGCAGAATTTCCCCTAGATAGAACAAGTGACTGAAGATGTCATCTGGGCTTTGGGCCCCCCTAGTTTTGAAGGTTCTCATTATCCATCCCCTCATTTTTCTAGCAAACGTTGATACAATGTTATGGGCCTTTAAGGTGAGATCCTCCGACATAATATCCCGGGCTTTGACTTGGTTTTTTTGCTATATTTTGTGGCCCAAAATTTTTTTTGTACTCTGTGAAAATTTAAATTTTCCCCAGTTTAACCCTATCTGGTAATTGAAATTTTTTTCCCTCGTTGAACTTCATATTGTTTTTTGCAGCCCACTGAAAGATTTGGGTTTATGTCCGCCCGGAGCTTTTCGGTCTGCAATGGGAAAACAGTCAGCAGATTCGGGTGTCATCTGCAAAGGAAGACACGGGCTGGGTGACCCTTGTCTATGTCGGATAGAGGATGAGGGAAAAAGATGGGAGCGAGTACGTGCCTTGTGGAACAGAGTTTTCACCGTAGCTGCCTCGGGCTTTACTCTGTTGACGACTACTCTCTGTGTTCTGTTAGTGAGGAAATTTTAGATCCATCGACCGACTTTTCCGTTTTCCTTTTTGCACGCATTTTGTGCATATTACGCCAGGCAACTTGTCAGGGTTTTTGCAAAGTCTTTAATTACATGCATTCTTTTTTCTTCTAGTGCATTTAGGACCCTTTTTGTAGTGATCCAATAGTTTAGACAGACAGGAGCGACCTGTTCTAAACCCATGTTTTCCCGGGTTGTGTAACATGGGTTTTTAGATGGGTGGTTATCTTGCTTCTTAGGCCCCCTTTAAAAAGTTTTTTAATGAAAAGGGGATTTTAGTGCTGGGGGGTTTTGTAGTTCTTTGCTTTTGCTTTACCCCCCTTTGTGGAGGGGGGCAATGCCCTTTTGGTTTTTAGTAACTGTAAACCCCCCCCGTGCCCAAAGCTCCCTCCCTTGGATGGAAAAGGCTCTTTGTTTAGGGGTTCTTGAAAGTTCTTGATAAACACAGATTTCCAAATTGATTGGCCCTGGGGCAGAGTGCAGGGGCAGGGCCTTTTATCGCCTGTTCGAAGTAAATTTGGGTGGGGAAAACATGGGTTAGGTTTTTGTGTTAATAAAATTTTGGGGTCTCTAATAAAAAATTCATTTTGTCTTCGACTCTCAGTCTGGTTAGCGGCTTGCTAAAAACTGAGTCATTTTGGGGATTTTGAGAAATTATTATTTTTATAATCAAAAAAAAAGCGCTAACCCAAAAGGGGTTTAAACAGCGCTGCGGGGTGGGGAAGGAAGAAAGGGGAATTGGATGGAAAAGAAGGGGGGGGGATGATAAAGCAGGTTCCCAGAAAACAGGGGGGGAGGGATAGTAGGGGGGTTTTAGGAGGGTAGCAAGAGAAAACAATTTAAAAAGGGCTGAAAGTATCAGAATTTTGGAAGTAAGTCAGTCTTTTGTAAAAAGGGTCAATGAGGGGAGCCCGGGAATGAAAGGGGGGGGTCCATCAGCGAAAAAGGGAAGGTAAAGAGAGAGCAGGGGGGCCCGAAGACGACGACGGGAGGTAAATTCTGCGGGGGCTCGTTGATAAAGGGGGCAGTCCAAAAAATTTGGCTGACTGATAAGGGAAAGTTTGGCTTTTCCACAGAGAGGAGCAAGACCCTTCCATGGGGATACCCTTTGAGAAAGGGACGGTAGGGCCCAAAAGTGAAAGGGGAAAGAGAGTAGCCCCCAACCTGACACTGGTGATAAAAAGGGGAAGGCAGTAACCTATACTGGGGTTTAATAGACGGGAAGTTTGTTGCCGAGCATAGTAGCCCAACTTTTGTTGCCAACGGGTTAAAAGGGGGGGAAATATTACGCAAAATAGTCCGTACAGGGAATACCTCTAAAAAAACGGGTTTGGGGGCATGTACTCCCTGACCGGGGCAGAAAGTGTCGGGCCTGTTCTTTGCCCTGTACTTCAACAGGGGCCCAGGGACCCAAAAAAAAACCAAAATCTTTATGTTTAAAGTAAAGA
The DNA here is from genome assembly GCF_026875155.1 of Cherax quadricarinatus. NCBI lineage: Eukaryota > Metazoa > Arthropoda > Malacostraca > Decapoda > Parastacidae > Cherax > Cherax quadricarinatus. The sequence continues at coordinate 1,572,363 of NC_069427.1, forward strand.
TGCGGCGTACCCCAAAAGTTGGATACGGAGGACAAAAGGGGTGAGGTGTATAAAAAATTTTGGGTATACCCTGAAACCCACAAAGGGGGAGTCTGAGACAACCACAAATAAATACACAGGCATAGATGAAATTTAAGGATAATTTGCTTTTAAGGATGGCATATAATTCAGAGAAAAAAATACTAGCTGAAGATAGTAAATCCCTTTACGACCTGCCCGGGAAAAACCCTGCTGCAAACCCTACGCCTTCAGAAGATTAGACCCATCTGTGTACACACCCAATGGCATGAGAATGAAGTGAAAGTGGTCAAAAAAAAGAGAGTGGGAAGCGACCGTAGACATTTTGGGCTTTCGACCAAGGGGGGGAGAAAAAAAACAGACTCGAACAGCTGGAACTTCCCAGGGGGGTGGGGAAAAAAGTGAAATGCTATTTTTAACATGGGAAAGGTGGTAGTTGAAGAAAAGAAAAGGGAGGGGAATGAAGGCGAAGAGAGGGGGGGGACGGAGAAAAGCGGGGGCCCGGAAAAAACAAATAAAAAATGTTTACAAAATATCAGGCCATTCTATAAAGGGGAAGGTTGGGGGAAAATCATGAGAGCGTACATGTACCCGCGGGAAAGGGGCATCCGCGATCGGAAAAGGGGAGGGAAAAAAATTTTTTCGCTTCTGCTTAGAGGTTTTCCCGCCCAAGGGGAAAGAGCGAAAAGCCCCCAAGGCCCAAAAACGTAATCCTTGGTGATGAAGGGGTTTTAAGGTTTAGGGGGAGATTTGCAGGAGATCCCCGCTGAATAAAATCTGGTCACCAAAATTAAGTTTCGATAAAATAAGGGTGGAATTTTAGGTGAAGGAGGATTCGACGATCACCCCCCACGAAAGATGAGCAAGGGTTTTAAAAAAAGGGTTTCCCACCGGCTTTTACAAGTTGCCTTCAAAAGGTAATGGGGGGTTTTCCCCGGGGATAAAAAAAACGATAAAAAGAGGGGGCCCCGAAACTTTGGACTGTATCACGTTCGGGGATACGTTAGCCATAGGGGTTTAAAAAAGGGGATGATCAGAGATGAAGAGGGTTTTATGAAAGTGTTTTGGGGGGGTTTTAGTGGGGGAAAATTTTAAACCCCCAAAGTGTGGGGGCCCCAATTTTGGAAAAACAGGGTTTTCAAACTGAAAGCTGGGGGAAAAAACTGAAAAGGGGGTGACAGTCAGCGCCTGCACAGGAAATAGGGGAATCATAAACATAGAGTGATAAACCCAAATATTTGAGGAAGACTAGAGGCCTAATCTTTAAAATACAAGGAAAAAAAGTGTTGTGCTCAAAACACATCCCGGGGGGGACACCTTAAAGCTTGGACAAAGCCCGGGGAGAGCACATTTTTAAACCCCGGGAAAAAGGGAAAATTGCCTGTCATTTAAAAAATTTTTTAAAGGGAAAGGAAAGGGTTTTGTTTGCCTCAAAGGCCTAAGGAGTGGGTTGGGCAAAATTTTATACCTCCAAGTTGTGTCAAAATGCCTTCTAAAGGTCAAAAAATATGGCAATAACTGAGGGGTTATTCGCAAAGGCATTACGAACTTACGTTTCCAAGCGCAGAAAAGGGGGGCCTAGGGGTAGAACGTCCTTACGAAACCCATATTGACGAGGGGAAAGAAAATTTTTTGGTGTTCTAAATACCACACAAAAACGTCTATTTCCCTAGACGTTCCTTTTAATTTTTGAAAACTGCACGGGTCAGAGAAAAGGGAACGATAGGGGGAGGTTTTTTCATGTCCCTTTAGTGCCTGGGTTTGGGGGAAAAGGGGAAACAAGGGCCCGGATTTTCCCAGCTGTGGAAAAACCCCTTTTGTGACCAAATAAGATTGAAAAGGCTTTAATGGGATTTGAAAGGGGCTGACTGATGTAAATTGTAGCAAAACGAATATGAATGTCGTCGGGCCCAGTTTCCCCGAGGGATCGACAAGCGAGAGTGTTGCCTCCATTTTTCTTTGAAGGAAAAAGGCCCTTTATACTGTTCTTTTTGGGAGGAAGAAAAGCCCAAAGGGTGCTAACTCTCTGGCAGACTTTAAAGGAAAGAAATGGGGGGCAAAAAATGGAGTCCCTGAAAAAATACGGCCCAAGATGATTGCCAATTTCTTGGCAACACTAGTGGGTTTGCTATATCAACCCCGGGAAACCTCGCGAACAGGAGCCGGGCGGGAGAATTTTTTCCCACTCAGTTTTCGTTTTTTTTTTCCCCGACTGCACTCTTTGAGGAAACAGGGGTTTGATGGGGGGGACTTAATTTCGCCACAAGTGCGTTTAGCCCTCACGGAGGGACACGGCGAGCAAATCGACGCTTTTTTTAAAAATTTCAAGGATTTCGCTTTTGGGGTTTTCTATTGTCCCCGGGTCCCTCCCCCATCCCAGCGCGTTTAAAAAAGTACGCACGAGCAAAAAGCAGGAGCCCACCAAGGAAAGGCATTTCGGGAGAATGCCTGCCCGAAGTTTTGGGGTATAAAAATTGAGAAGCTGCGGTAAAAACGGGGGACGAGAAGAGGTGTAAAAGCTCACGATTTGGGGGACGAAGAAGGAACCTCTTTAAAAACAGTCAGGTGTGAGTAAAGGTTCCAATTTGGGCCCAAATTAAAATTTCCCCGCGTGGGGGGGCGAAAAAGGTGGCGAAAATTAAGGGAAAGGGGGGGGTAAGAATGATTGGGAAATGATTTACTGTCATGTAAAATCCGGGGGGAACCCGACCAAGTAAAAAATCTAATGCGGCCCGGGGGGAAGGGGCCCAAAATGAGAAAGGACCCATGCAAGAGAGAGTATGAGTCCGGGGGGATCCCAAAAAGGGTGTGAGTACCTGATTTAAAACATGGAGGGGTGGGTGGCCAAAAAAAGCTCTAAAATGAATTTACGGGAATCCCCAGGGGGGGCCCTCCCCAGAGGAAATGGGAGCATTAAAAATTTAAACCCGTAACAGAATCGGTGGGGGTAATGACAAACAAGGAAAAAAGGGGAAAAAACCGGAATAGAATTTAAAGCCCAGGAAGGGGGAGAGATATAAAGAACAGAAACGTATACCACCTTTTGTAAGTGGAACGGCTGCTGTGTAATCAGCGAAGTAGAAAAAATGGGTGTTTGGGACGGGAAAACAGGCGGGGGAAAAGGGGGACTTTCATTAAAAGGGCCATAAAGGAAAAAGGAACTGAAGAATTTCAATAAAATTTTAGCCTGAGATGTGAGAAGTAAAAGCAGAGTGTAATTTTTTGGGGTTTTCCCGTAACAAACACCAAAGGGGCAAACTGGGAGAGTAAAAATCTGAAAACTCACCCCCATTACCCCTGAGGCCCGTATATTCCACCCGTAAAAAAAGGCCCTGGGTTGGGAAAATAAAAAATACTTGAAATCCCAAAGGGAAAAGGGTTTCCCCCAAAGGATAGAAAAGGGTTTTGAAAAATCCACATGCGGAGGCAGGGGGAAAATGTTCAAGCAGCGGGAAAGGAACGGTGCGCCGTGGAAAAAAAGGGGTTGCGCAATGGAACAGAGGGAGAGAAAAAGGGGGGAAGGTGGGTCATGTCCATTGATGGTTTTTTTCTCTGCAAAAATATTCAGAGGGTTTCTTTTAAGTGTTTTGGAATTTAGAGAGGGCGTTGGGGGAAAATATTGGGAAAAGGTTTGGGGGAGGATGAGTAAAAATTGGAGCTGTTTTTTTGGGCTGTACCAAGGAAAGGGGGGGGGAAAAGGGTGGAGGGAACTGGGGAAGCGTGGCAGGGGACGAAGAGACAGGAACCCGGGGGGTGGCAGAAGAGGAAGAAAATTGGGAAAGGGGAAAAGGGGGGGAAAGGGACATTACGGGAAAAAGGGTAACCTCTTTCACTTGTAACGAGGGCCCGGAGAGGGGAAAAAACTAGGGACAGAGACAGGGGGGGTAAAAAGAGGAGGTGGAAGATGGGGAGGAGGTGTTACCGGACCTTTTTTTTACTTTTGAGAAGTAGAGGGACGATTGGGGGGAAAAGGTTGTACGAAGGTTTTCGTCGATCCCGAGGCCCTTTTAAAAAGAGAACTCGAAGAAACGGGGATTAGACTGAGGCGTTGAAGTAGGGGCCCTCTGAGCCCGAGGGGCAGCAAAAGGATTAGATACCGGGGTGATTATGGGGAGAGGTAACCACAGAGGTGGGTGTAGAAGATGGGGTACCAGAAGTGGGGGGGCGTTTTGAAAACGGGGAAAAAGAAACACGTGGGGTCTTCCCCTTGGGGGGGATGAGAAAATTTCATGGCTTTGGGGGGACCTTCCCGTTCCCCCTTTGAGGTAACGGGTTTCCCCCTCGTTTAAAAAAGACCCGAAAACGGCGAAGTCGAAGGGGACCCCAGACAGTTAAAAGGGAAGAAAGGGGGATCGATTTCAAGGGGGTATTTGAATGGTCCTCGGCACCACAAGGGCTGGGGATTCGGCGATAGATCTGCAATATTTTGCTGGATGGCCAAACGCCCGCAATTTCTACACTGTTTTTTGGTGTAGGGTCACCTTTCGAACTTGTAACCGAGTCCGCAAAATAAAACGGGGGATGGGGTTCTCGGCTGTCAAAAATTTTAAAAGGGGCCACCCTTTTCTAGGGTATCGTCTTCCCCCCACCGGCGGAAGAACGTAAGTGTTTACCCCTTTAGGGTTGGGAGTCCCTTGGGGTTCCAGCTGTTCAAAAATGCGGGGGCCAAAATTTTCTGGAAATTTTGTTGAACTTTGGGGTTTGGGGGAGAAAAACGGTTTCCCCTACAAAAATTTAGGGAATGATGTTTTTCAAGGGTGACAGGAAAAAGTTTTCTATAGGGGAAAAAAAGAGAGAGCTAAAGAGGCCCGGGAAGCTTCTGTACGGTAATGATGCGCGTACCGCTCTTAAGAGATTTAAAAGAAAAAATCTTTACCAAAAATGGCGTAGGAGTGGCCCCTTTCCAATACTTTTGGTCAGAAAGATAGGGAGGGAGGGAAGTTGGTTTGTTTAAAGGGGAAAGAATTTAGTCCAAATGGGTTTTGTTTTAAAACCCCCGAGGGGGGAAAAAGGGAGTGAAGGACGTGTTCGATCGTTTTTGAGAAAAACGAGAAGGTGAAGGGGAGAAGTTTATCAGCAGGTAATTGTCGTTGACGGTTTTGGCGTGGGACCAGAGTTTTGGTTTCCATGGAATGGGTCGGGATTTTAAAATTGCGCAAGTTTTAAAGGGGGAAGGGGGAAGCATATCAAAGGAGAGCGAAGGTCTGATAAATCGAAGGAGTCAGTCGAGGGCCCCAGTTTCCTGAAGCGGGTGAGGAAAAAAAGCCCGGCCAAAAGGTTTCAGAAAGGGATGAGGAATGTCCCGAAAATGGTCCCAAAAACAGGGGGGGGTTTAAAAGGGGTGCGGTATCAAGAAGGGGCCCGGGGGGGGGACCAAAGGGTTTAGGACTTGGGCTGCCATGGTTAGGTTCTTTTTTTCTTTTTGTTTTTTTAAAAAAAAAAAAAAAAGAAAAAAGAAAAAAAAAAAAAAAAAAAAAAAAAAAAAAAAAAGGGGGGACCGGGGGGGGATAGTTCCGGAGGGGAAAGGGCCAGAAATCCCCTCCGCGGCCCAAAAAAAGGGCTCGACAACCCCTAGTTTTAAAAGGGGAGGGTGCAGCATGGGACCGTGCCATACCCTACCCTTTATGCCCGTAAAACCCGCAATCTGGGATAGCAAACCCCACATCGCCGGCCCTCGGTGGACAAAAAAAGGGGGGCGGGGGCCCGGGTATCCGCCACAAAGCATACCCCTTCAGCCACCACCCCCGGGGAAACCGAAAGGTGGCTTTCCCGAGATAAACCCCCGCCCAAAAGACACCCAAAAACTACTCCGGGAAACCGGGAGAGGGATCGGGGAAACCTAGGCAATCCCCGATTCCACGGGAAACAAAACCCCCCGCCAAGAAAACCCCAAGGAAAGGGATGGACCCCCGGGGTCCTTTTTCCCCCACCCAGGAACTAGCGCGCCTGTGGGGGAAACACGAAGGGTAAAAAAAGGGGAAAGGGGAAAAGGGGGGGTGGAGGAGGAGGGGAGGAATGGAAAAAGGGGGGGGTGGGGGGGATGGGATAGGGGGGGAGGGAAAGGGGGGTAATTAGGTTCGGTTGAGGAAGGAAAAACCCCAAAGGGGGTAAAATTCCTTTAGACCCAAAAGCCTCTTCACCACGCCAAAGGAGGGCCCCCCCCGAAAGGTGGGACTTGATAGCTATCATTTCCTTGCTGTCATTTTTGTAGGACCCATCTTGTTTAAGTAGGGGTCCAATACTGGACGTTGTTCTCGATTTTTTGATTTGGCATAGGAGAAGAAATACTTTGGGTTTCTTTCGATTTCATTTATGGCTTTTAGTTCTTCCCGCGATTCCTGACTCCTAAAGGATTCTTTTAGCTTAAGTTCGATGCTTGCTATTTCTCTGACCAGTGTCTCCCTACGCATTTCAGATATATTGACCTCTTTTAGCCGCTCTGTTATTCTTTTCCGTCGCCTGTAAAGGGAGCGCCTGTCTCTTTCTATTTTACATCTACTCCTCCTTTTTCTTAGAGGAATAAGCCTTGTGCATACATCGAGTGCCACCGAGTTAATCTGTTCTAGGCATAAGTTGGATCTGTGTTGCTTAGTATATCTTCCCAGCTTATATCGGTTAGGACTTGGTTTACTTGGTCCCCACTTTATGTTTTTTGTTATTGAAGTTGAATTTGGTGAATGCTCCCTCGTGACTAATCTCATTATGTCGGTCTGGGCTCCGCGCATACATGACTGAACCTCAATTATGTTGTGATCTGAGTATATTGTTTTTGATATGGTGACATTTCTTATCAGATCATCATTGTTAGTGAAGATGAGGTCTAGTGTATTCTCCAGTCTAGTAGGCTCTATTATTTGCTGGTTTAAATTGAATTTTGTGCAGAGATTTAAAAGCTCGCGTGAGTGAGAGTTTTCATCAGAGCAGCCTCCTGGTGTTATTACTGCAACAATATTATTTGCTATATTCCTCCATTTTAGGTGCCTTAAGTGAAATCCCCCAGGAGCAAGATGTTGGATGCAGGAGCTGGAAGATTTTCCAGACAGTGGTCAATTTTTAACAGCTGTTCCTGGAATTGCTTGGATGTTGCATCCGGAGGCTTGTAGACTACCACAATGACTAGGTTTTGGTTCTCGACCTTTACTGCTAAAACTTCCACTACATCATTTGAGGCATTTAGCAGTTCTGTGCAAACAAGTGACTCTGCAATGTACAGGCCAACCCCCCCCCCCCTTTTTCCTGTTCAAATCTGTCACATCTGTATATGTTGTAACCTGGGATCCATATTTCCGTTGTCCAAGTGATCCTTTATGTGGGTCTCAGTGAAAGCCGCGAACATTGCCTTTGCCTCTGCAAGCAGTCCACGGATGAAGAGTATTTTGTTGTTTGTTGCTGGCTTTAGACCCAGTATATTTGCCAAGAAGAATGTTATCGGACTGGTGGTATTGTTGGTACTGAATTCAAGACTCTTGGCTGCATTCAAGACTCTTGGCTGCATTCAAGACTCTTGGCTGCATTCAGACTCTTGGCTGCATTCAAGACTCTTGGCTGCATTCAAGACTCTTGGCTGCATTCAAGACTCCTGGCTGCATTCAAGACTCTTGGCTGCATTGAAGACTCTTGGCTGCATTCAAGACTCTTGGCTGCATTCAAGACTCTTGGCTGCATTCAAGACTCTTGGCTGCATTCAAGACTCTTGGCTGCATTCAAGACTCTTGGCTGCATTCAAGACTCTTGGCTGTATTCAAGACTCTTGGCTGTATTTAAGACTCTTGGCTGTATTCAAGACTCTTGGCTGTATTTAAGACTCTTGGCTGCATTCAAGACTCTTGGCTGTATTCAAGATTCTTGGCTGTATTCAAGACACTTGGCTGTATTTAAGACTCTTGGCTATATTCAAGACTCTTGGCTGTATTTAAGACTCTTGGCTGTATTCAAGACTCTTGGCTGCATTTAAGACTCTTGGCTGCATTCAAGACTCTTGGCTGTATTTAAGACTCTTGGCTGTATTCAAGACTCTAGGCTGTATTCAAGATTCTTGGCTGTATTCAAGACACTTGGCTGTATTTAAGACTCTTGGCTATATTCAAGACTCTTGGCTGTATTTAAGACTCTTGGCTGTATTCAAAAACCTGGCTGTATTTAAGACTCTTGACTGCATTCAAGACTCTTGGCTGTATTTAAGACTCCTGGCTGTATTCAAGACTCTAGGATGTATTTAAGACTCTTGGCTGCATTCAAGACTCTTGGCTGTATTTAAGACTCTTGGATGCATTCAAGACTCTTGGATGCATTCAAGACTCTTGGCTGTATTTAAGACTCTTGGCTGTATTCAAGACTCTTGGCTGTATTTTTAAGACTCTTGGCTGTATTTTAAGACTCCCTTGGGTGTATTTAAGACTCTTGGCTGTATTCAAGACTCTTGGGTGTATTTAAACTCTTTGGGTGTATTTAAGACTCTTGGGTGTATTCAAGACTCTTGGCTGTATTTAAGACTCTTGGGTGTATTCAAGACCTTGGGTGTATTCAAGACTCTTGGGTGTTTTTTAAGACTCTTGGCTGTATTCAAGACTCTTGGCTGTATTCAAGACTCTTGGCTGAATTCAAGACTCTTGGCTGTATTCAAGACTCTTGGCTGCATTCAAGACTCTTGGCTGTATTCAAGACTCTTGGCTGCATTCAAGACTTGGCAGCATTCAAGACTCTTGGCTGCATTCAAGACTCTTGGCTGTATTCAAGACTCTTGGCTGTATTTAAGACTCTTGGCTGTATTCAAGACTCTTGGCTGTATTCAAGACCCCAAACTGTCTTAAGACCCATAGCTATCTTCAAGATTTCTCACTGTCTTGAAGACCCCTGGCTGTCTTGAAAACCTCTAGCTGTACTCACTCACTCATAGCTCTCTTCAAGACCTTGTTCTATTTTCAAGACCTCTGTCCATCTTCAAGACCCTGCCGTAAACAGCCCAGTTAACTTAAACATTCCTAGTTATTTTGAAAATCCACGGCTGTCTTCAAGACCCCTGGCAGTCTTCAAAACCCCTGGCAGTCTTCAAGACCTCTGTTGGTCTTCAAGACCCTGTCAGTTTTCAAGACCCCTGTCAGTCTTCAAGACCCCTGGCAGTCTTCAAAACCCCTGGCAGTCTTCAAGATCCCTGGCAGTCTTCAAGACCCCTGGCAGTCTTCAAGACCTCTGGCAGTATTCAAGACCCATGGAAGTCTTCAAGACCCCTGGCAGTCTTCAAGACCCCTGGCAGTCTTCAAGAACCCTGGCAGTCTTCAAGACCCCTGGCAGTCTTCAAAACCCCTGGCAGTCTTCAAGGCACCTGGCAGTCTTCAAGACCTCTGGCATTCTTCAAGACCCTTGGCAGTCTTCAAGGCCCCTGGCAGTCTTCAAGAGCCCTGGAAGTCTTCAAGACCCCTGGCAGTCTTCAAGACCCCTTCAAGTCTTCAAGACCCCTGGCAGTCTTCAAGACCCTGTCAGTCTTCAAGACCCCAGGCAGTCTTCAAGACCCCTGGCAGTCTTCAAGACCTCTGGCAGTCTTCAAGACCTCTGGCAGTATTCAAGACCCCTGGAAGTCTTCAAGACCCCTGGCAGTCTTCAAGACCCTGTCAGTCTTCAAGACCCCTGGCAGTCTTCAAGACCCCTGGCAGTCTTCAAGACCCCTGACAGTCTTCAAAACCCCTGGCAGTCTTCAAGATCCCTGGCAGTCTTCAAGACCCCTGGCAGTCTTCAAGACCTCTGGCATTCTTCAAGACCCTTGGCAGTATTCAAGGACCCTGGCGGTCTTCAAGACCCCTGGCAGTCTTCAAGACCCCTGGAAGTCTTCAAGACCCCTGGCAGTCTTCAAGACCCTGTCAGTCTTCAAGACCCCTGGCAGTCTTCAAGACCCCTGGCAGTCTTCAAGACCCCTGGCAGTCTTCAAGACTCCTGGTAGTCTTCAAGACCTCTGGCAGTCTACAAGTCCCCTGTCAGTCTTCAAGACCCCTGGCAGTCTTCAAGACCCCTGGAAGTCTTCAAGACTCCTGGCAGTCTTCAAGATCCCTGGCAGTCTTCAAGACCAATGGCAGTCTACAAGACTCCTGGCAGTCTTCAAGACTGCTCGAAGTCTTCAAGACTACTGACAGTCTTTAAGATCCCTGGCAGTCTTCAAGACCCCTGGCTGTCTTCAAGACCCCTGGCAGTCTTCAAGTCCCCTGGAAATCTTCAAGACCTGGCAGTCTTCAAGACTCCTGGGAGTCTTCAAGGCCCCTGGCAGTCTTCAAGACCCCTGGCAGTCTTCAAGACCCCTGGCAGTCTTCAAGGCCCCTGGGAGTTTTCAAGACCCATGGCAGTCTTCAAGACCCCTGGCAGTCTTCAAGACCCCTGGCAGTCTTCAAGACCCCTGGCAGTCTTCAAGACCCCTGGCAGTCTTCAAGGCCCCTGGCAGTCTTCAAGACCCCTGGCAATCTTCAAGGCACCTGGAAGTCTTCAAGACCCCTGGCAGTCTTCAAGACCCCCAGAAGTGTTCAAGACCCCCGACAGTCTTCAAGACCCTGGAAGTCTCAGGCCCCCAGAAGTCTTCAAGACCCCTGGCAGTCTTCAAGACCCTGGCAGTCTTCAAGACCCCTGGCAGTCTTCAAGACCCCCAGAAGTCTTCAAGACCCCTGGCAGTCTTCAAGACCCCTGGCAGTCTTCAAGACCCCCAGCAGTTCCCAAGGCCCCTGGAAGTCTTCAAGACCCCTGGCAGTCTTCAAGACCCCCAGAAATTTTCAGACCCCTGACAGTCTTCAAGACCCTGGCAGTCTTCAAGACCCCTGGCAGTCTTCAAGACCCCCAGAAGTCTTCAAGACCCCTGGCAGTCTTCAAGACCCCTGGCAGTCTTCAAGGCCCCTGGCAGTTTTCAAGACCCCCAGAAGTCTTCAAGACCCCTGACAGTCTTCAAAACCCCTGGAAGTCTTCAAGGCCCCTGGCAGTCTTCAAGACCCCTGGGAGTCTTCAAGGCCCCTGGAAGTCTTCAAGACCCCTGGCAGTCTTCAAGACCCCCAGAAGTCTTCAAGAACCCCTGGCAGTCTTCAAGACCCCTGGCTGTCTTCAAGACCCCCTGGCAGTCTTCAAGTCCCCTGGAAATCTTCAAGACCCCTGGAAGTCTTCAAGACTTCTGGCAGTCTTCAAGGCCCCTGGCAGTTCTCAAGGCCCCTGGAAGTCTTCAAGACCCCCAGAAGTCTTCAAGACCCCTGACAGTCTTCAAGACCCCTGGCAGTCTTCAAGGCCCCTGGCAGTTTTCAAGACCCCTGGTAGTCTTCAAGACCTCTGGCAGTCTTCAAGACCCCTGGCAGTCTTCAAGACCCCCAGAAGTCTTCAAGACACCCAGAAGTCTTCAAGACCCCTGGCAGTCTTCAAGACCCCTGGCAGTCTTCAAGACCCCCAGCAGTTCCCAAGGCCCCTGGAAGTCTTCAAGACCCCTGGCAGTCTTCAAGACCCCCAGAAGTTTTCAAGACCCCTGACAGTCTTCAAGACCCCTGGCAGTCTTCAAGACCCCTGGCAGTCTTCAAGACCCCCAGAAGTCTTCAAGACCCCTGGCAGTCTTCAAGACCCCTGGCAGTCTTCAAGGCCCCTGGCAGTTTTCAAGACCCCCAGAAGTCTTCAAGACCCCTGACAGTCTTCAAAACCCCTGGAAGTCTTCAAGGCCCCTGGCAGTCTTCAAGACCCCTGGCAGTCTTCAAGGCCCCTGGAAGTCTTCAAGACCCCTGGCAGTCTTCAAGACCCCCAGAAGTCTTCAAGACCCCTGGCAGTCTTCAAGACCCCTGGCAGTCTTCAAGACCCCTGGCAGTCTTCAAGTCCCCTGGAAATCTTCAAGACCCCTGGAAGTCTTCAAGACTTCTGGCAGTCTTCAAGGCCCCTGGCAGTTCTCAAGGCCCCTGGAAGTCTTCAAGACCCCCAGAAGTCTTCAAGACCCCTGACAGTCTTCAAGACCCCTGGCAGTCTTCAAGGCCCCTGGCAGTTTTCAAGACCCCTGGCAGTCTTCAAGACCCCTGGCAGTCTTCAAGACCCCCAGAAGTCTTCAAGACCCCCAGAAGTCTTAAAGACCCCTGGCAGTCTTCAAGACCCCTGGCAGTCTTCAAGGCCCCTGGCAGTCTTCAAGACCCCTGGAAGTCTTCAAGACCCCTGGCAGTCGTCAAGACCCCTGGCAGTCTTCAAGACCCCTGGCAGTCTTCAAGGCCCCTTGAAGTCTTCAAGGCCCCTGGAAGTCTTCAAGACTCCTGGCAGTCTTCAAGATCCCTGGCAGTCTTCAAGACCCCTGGCAGTCTTCAAGACCTCTGGCAGTATTCAAGACCCATGGAAATCTTCAAGACCCCCTGGCAGTCTTCAAGACCCCTGGCAGTCTTCAAGAACCCTGGCAGTCTTCAAGACCCCTGGCAGTCTTCAAAACCCCTGGCAGTCTTCAAGGCACCTGGCAGTCTTCAAGACCTCTGGCATTCTTCAAGACCCTTGGCAGTCTTCAAGGGCCCCTGGCAGTCTTCAAGAGCCCTGAAGTCTTCAAGACCCCTGGCAGTCTTCAAGACCCCTTCAAGTCTTCAAGACCCCTGGCAGTCTTCAAGACCCTGTCAGTCTTCAAGACCCCAGGCAGTCTTCAAGACCCCTGGCAGTCTTCAAGAACCTCTGGCAGTCTTCAAGACCTCTGGCAGTATTCAAGACCCCTGGAAGTCTTCAAGACCCCTGGCAGTCTTCAAGACCCTGTCAGTCTTCAAGACCCCTGGCAGTCTTCAAGACCCCTGGCAGTCTTCAAGACCCTGACAAATCTTCAAAACCCCTGGCAGTCTTCAAGATCCCTGGCAGTCTTCAAGACCCCTGGCAGTCTTCAAGACCTCTGGGATTCTTCAAGACCTTGGCAGTCTTCAAGGACCCTGGCGGTCTTCAAGACCCCTGGCAGTCTTCAAGACCCCTGGAAGTCTTCAAGACCCCTGGCAGTCTTCAAGACCCTGTCAGTCTTCAAGACCCCTGGCAGTCTTCAAGACCCCTGGCAGTCTTCAAGACCCCTGCAGTCTTTCAAGACTCCTGGTATCTTCAAGACCTCTGGCAGTCTACAAGTCCCCTGTCAGTCTTCAAGACCCCTGGCAGTCTTCAAGACCCCTGGAAGTCTTCAAGACTCCTGGCAGTCTTCAAGATCCCTGGCAGTCTTCAAGACCAATGGCAGTCTACAAGACTCCTGGCAGTCTTCAAGACTGCTCGAAGTCTTCAAGACTACTGACAGTCTTTAAGATCCCTGGCAGTCTTCAAGACCCCTGGCTGTCTTCAAGACCCCTGGCAGTCTTCAAGTCCCCTGGAAATCTTCAAGACCCCTGGCAGTCTTCAAGACTCCTGGCAGTCTTCAAGGCCCCTGGCAGTCTTCAAGACCCCTGGCAGTCTTCAAGACCCCTGGCAGTCTTCAAGGCCCCTGGCAGTTTTCAAGACCCATGGCAGTCTTCAAGACCCCTGGCAGTCTTCAAGACCCCTGGCAGTCTTCAAGACCCCTGGCAGTCTTCAAGACCCCTGGCAGTCTTCAAGGCCCCTGGCAGTCTTCAAGACCCCTGGCAATCTTCAAGGCACCTGGAAGTCTTCAAGACCCCTGGCAGTCTTCAAGACCCCTGGCAGTCTTCAAGACCCCCAGAAGTGTTCAAGACCCCCGACAGTCTTCAAGACCCCTGGAAGTCTTCAAGGCCCCCAGAAGTCTTCAAGACCCCTGGCAGTCTTCAAGACCCCTGGCAGTCTTCAAGACCCCTGGCAGTCTTCAAGACCCCCAGAAGTCTTCAAGACCCCTGGCAGTCTTCAAGACCCCTGGCAGTCTTCAAGACCCCCAGCAGTTCCCAAGGCCCCTGGAAGTCTTCAAGACCCCTGGCAGTCTTCAAGACCCCCAGAAGTTTTCAAGACCCCTGACAGTCTTCAAGACCCCTGGCAGTCTTCAAGACCCCTGGCAGTCTTCAAGACCCCCAGAAGTCTTCAAGACCCCTGGCAGTCTTCAAGACCCCTGGCAGTCTTCAAGGCCCCTGGCAGTTTTCAAGACCCCCAGAAGTCTTCAAGACCCCTGACAGTCTTCAAAACCCCTGGAAGTCTTCAAGGCCCCTGGCAGTCTTCAAGACCCCTGGCAGTCTTCAAGGCCCCTGGAAGTCTTCAAGACCCCTGGCAGTCTTCAAGACCCCCAGAAGTCTTCAAGACCCCTGGCAGTCTTCAAGACCCCTGGCTGTCTTCAAGACCCCTGGCAGTCTTCAAGTCCCCTGGAAATCTTCAAGACCCCTGGAAGTCTTCAAGACTTCTGGCAGTCTTCAAGGCCCCTGGCAGTTCTCAAGGCCCCTGGAAGTCTTCAAGACCCCCAGAAGTCTTCAAGACCCCTGACAGTCTTCAAGACCCCTGGCAGTCTTCAAGGCCCCTGGCAGTTTTCAAGACCCCTGGTAGTCTTCAAGACCTCTGGCAGTCTTCAAGACCCCTGGCAGTCTTCAAGACCCCCAGAAGTCTTCAAGACACCCAGAAGTCTTCAAGACCCCTGGCAGTCTTCAGACCCCTGGCAGTCTTCAAGACCCCCAGCAGTTCCCAAGGCCCCTGGAAGTCTTCAAGACCCCTGGCAGTCTTCAAGACCCCCAGAAGTTTTCAAGACCCTGACATCTTCAAGACCCCTGGCAGTCTTCAAGACCCCTGGCAGTCTTCAAGACCCCCAGAAGTCTTCAAGACCCCTGGCAGTCTCAAGACCCCTGGCAGTCTTCAAGGCCCCTGGCAGTTTTCAAGACCCCCAGAAGTCTTCAAGACCCCTGACAGTCTTCAAAACCCCTGGAAGTCTTCAAGGCCCCTGGCAGTCTTCAAGACCCCTGGCAGTCTTCAAGGCCCCTGGAAGTCTTCAAGACCCCTGGCAGTCTTCAAGACCCCCAGAAGTCTTCAAGACCCCTGGCAGTCTTCAAGACCCCTGCTGTCTTCAAGACCCCTGGCAGTCTTCAAGTCCCCTGGAAATCTTCAAGACCCCTGGAAGTCTTCAAGACTTCTGGCAGTCTTCAAGGCCCCTGGCAGTTCTCAAGGCCCCTGGAAGTCTTCAAGACCCCCAGAAGTCTTCAAGACCCCTGACAGTCTTCAAGACCCCTGGCAGTCTTCAAGGCCCCTGGCAGTTTTCAAGACCCCTGGTAGTCTTCAAGACCTCTGGCAGTCTTCAAGACCCCTGGCAGTCTTCAAGACCCCCAGAAGTCTTCAAGACACCCAGAAGTCTTCAAGACCCCTGGCAGTCTTCAAGACCCCTGGCAGTCTTCAAGGCCCCTGGCAGTCTTCAAGACCCTGGCAGTCTACAAGACCCCTGGCAGTCTTCAAGACCCCTGGCACTCTTCAAGACCCCTGGCAGTCTACAAGACCCCTGGCAGTCTTCAAGGCCCCTGGCAGTCTTCAAAGACCCCTGGCAGTCTTCAAGGCCCCTGGAAGTCTTCAAGACCCCTGGCAGTCTTCAACACCTCTGGCAGTCTTCAAGGCCCCTGGCAGTCTTCAAGACCCTGGCAGTCTACAAGACCCCTGGCAGTCTTCAAGACCCCTGGCACTCTTCAAGACCCCTGGCAGTCTACAAGACCCCTGGCAGTCTTCAAGACCCCTGGCAGTCTTCAAGACCCCTGGCAGTCTTCAAGACCCCTGGCAGTCTTCAAGGCCCCTGGCAGTTTTCAAGACCCATGGCAGATTTCAAGACCCCTGGCAGTCTTCAAGACCCCTGGCAGTCTTCAAGACCCCCAGAAGTCTTCAAGACCCCTGGCAGTCTTCAAGACCCCTGGCAGTCTTCAAGGCCCCTGGCAGTCTTCAAGACCCCTGGCAATCTTCAAGGCCCCTGGAAGTCTTCAAGACCCCTGGCAGTCTTCAAGACCCCCAGAAGTCTTCAAGACCCCTGACAGTCTTCAAGACCCCTGGAAGTCTTCAAGGCCCCTGCAGTCTTCAAGACCCCTGGCAGTCTTCAAGACCCCTGGCAGTCTACAAGACCCCTGGCAGTCTTCAAGACCCCTGGCAGTCTTCAAGGCCCCTGGCAGTTTTCAAGACCCCTGGCAGTCTTCAAGACCCCTGGCAGTCTTTAAGACCCCCAAAGTCTTCAAGACCCCCAGAAGTCTTAAAGACCCCTGGCAGTCTTCAAGACCCCTGGCAGTCTTCAAGGCCCCTGGCAGTCTTCAAGACCCCTGGAAGTCTTCAAGACCCCTGGCAGTCGTCAAGACCCCTGGCAGTCTTCAAGACCCCTGGCAGTCTTCAAGGCCCCGTGAAGTCTTCAAGGCCCCTGGAAGTCTTCAAGACTCCTGGCAGTCTTCAAGACCCCTGGCAGTCTTCAAGGCCCCTGCAAGACTTCAAGACCCCTGGCAGTCTTCAAGACCCCCAGAAGTCTTCAAGACCCCTGCTGTCTTCAAGACCCTTGGCAGTCTTCAAGACCCCCAGAAGTCTTCAAGACCCCTGCTGTCTTCAAGGCCCCTGCTGTCTTCAAGACCCCTGGCAGTCTTCAAGACCCCTGGCAGTCTTCAAGACCTCTGTTGGTCAAGACCCTGTCAGTGTTCAAGACCCCTGTCAGTCTTCAAGACCCCTGGCAGTCTTCAAGACCCCTGGCAGTCTTCAAAACCCCTGGCAGTCTTCAAGACCCCTGGCAGTCTTCAAGACCTCTGGTAGTATTCAAGACCCCTGGAAGTCTTCAAGACCCCTGGCAGTCTTCAAGACCCTGTCAGTCTTCAAGACCCCTGGCAGTCTTCAAGATCCCTGGCAGCCTTCAAGACCCCAGGCAGTCTTCAAGACCTCTGGCAGTCTTCAAGACCCTTGGCAGTCTTCAAGGCCCCTGGCAGTCTTCAAGAGCCCTGGAAGTCTTCAAGACCCCTGGCAGTCTTCAAGACCCCTGGAAGTCTTCAAGACCCCTGGCAGTCTTCAAGACCCTGTCAGTCTTCAAGACCACTGGCAGTCTTCAAGACCCCTGGCAGTCTTCAAGACTCCTGGTAGTCTTCAAGACCTCTGGCAGTCTACAAGTCCCCTGGCAGTCTTCAAGACCCCTGACAGTCTTCAAGACCCCTGGAAGTCTTCAAGACTCCTGGCAATCTTCAAGATCCCTGGCAGTCTTCAAGACCAATGGCAGTCTACAAGACTCCTGGCAGTCTTCAAGATCCCTGGCAGTCTTCAAGACCCCTGGCTGTGTTCAAGACCCCTGGCAGTCTTCAAGTCCCTTGGAAATCTTCAAGACCCCTGGCAGTCTTCAAGACCCCCAGAAGTCTTCAAGACCCCTGGCAGTCTTCAAGACTCCTGGCAGTCTTCAAGGCCCCTGGCAGTTTTCAAGGCCCCTGGAAGTCTTCAAGACCCCTGGCAGTCTTCAAGACCCCCAGAAGTCTTCAAGACCCCTGGCAGTCTTCAAGGCCCCTGGCAGTTTTCAAGACCCCTGGCAGTCTTCAAGACCCCTGACAGTCTTCAAGACCCCTGGCAGTCTTCGAGGCCCCTGGCAGTCTTCAAGACCCCTGGCAGTCTTCAAGGCCCCTGGAAGTCTTCAAGACCCCTGGCAGTCTTCAAGACCCCCAGAAGTCTTCAAGACCCCTGGCAGTCTTCAAGACCTCTGGCAGTCTTCAAGGCCCCTGGCAGTCTTCAAGACTCTGGCAGTCTACAAGACCCCTGGCAGTCTTCAAGACCCCTGGCAGTCTTCAAGACCCCTGGCAGTCTACAAGACCCCTGGCAGTCTTCAAGACCCCTGGCAGTCTTCAAGACCCCTGGCAGTCTTCTAGACCCCTGGCAGTCTTCAAGGCCCCTGGCAGTTTTCAAGACCCATGGCAGTCTTCAAGACCCCTGGCAGTCTGCAAGACCCCTGGCAGTCTTCAAGACCCCCAGAAGTCTTCAAGACCCCCAGAAGTCTTCAAGACCCCTGGCAGTCTTCAAGACCCCCAGAAGTCTTCAAGACCCCTGGCAGTCTTCAAGGCCCCTGGCAGTCTTCAAGACCCCTGGCAGTCTACAAGACCCCTGTCAGTCTTCAAGACCCCTGGCAGTCTACAAGACCCCTGGCAGTCTTCAAGACCCCTGGCACTCTTCAAGGCCCCTGGCAGTTTTCAAGACCCCTGGCAGTCTTGAAGGCCCCTGGCAGTCTTCAAGACCCCTGGCAGTCTTCAAGGCCCCTGGAAGTCTTCAAGACCCCTGGCAGTCTTCAAGACCCCTGGCAGTCTTCAAGACCCCTGGCAGTCTTCAAGGCCCCTTGAAGTCTTCAAGGCCCCTGGAAGTCTTCAATACCCCTGGCAGTCTTCAAGACCCCCAGAAGTCTTCAAGACCCCTGCTGTCTTCAAGACCCTTGGCAGTCTTCAAGACCCCCAGAAGTCTTCAAGACCCCTGCTGTCTTCAAGACCCCTGCTGTCTTCAAAACCCCTGGCAGTCTTCAAGACCCCTGGCAGTCTTCAAAACCCCTGGCAGTCTTCAAGACCCCTGGCAGTCATCAAGACCTTTGACTGTTTTAAAAATATTAACACCAACAACAATGTTAACACCAACAACCATGTTAACAATACCAACAAATTAACACCAACAAAAATCCTAACATTACGACAATGTTAACATTACAACAGTGCTAATACCTACAACAATGTTAACACCAACAACAATGTTAGCAATAAGATTACAGTATTAACAACAAGAACATCAACACCAACATTATTAACACCAACAACAATGTTAACACCAACAATAATCTTAACATCAACAACAATGTTCACATTACAACAATGTTAGCACCAACAACAATGTTAGCAACAACAGTGCTAACAATAACAGCGATATTAACACCAACAACAGTGTTAACACCAACACCAGTATTAAGAACAGCAACAATGTTAACACCAACAGCAGTGTTAACACCAGCAACAATGTTAACAAGAATGTTAATACCAACAATGATGTTAATACCAACAACGATGTTAACACCAACAACAACGTTAATACCAGCAACGAAGTTAACGCCAGCAACAACGTTAATACCAGCAACGATGTTAACGCCAGCAACAAGGCTAACAGCAACAACAACATTAACACCAACAACAATGTTAACATTACCTCAATGTTAACACCAACAACAATGTCAAGAACAGTATTAACAACAATAATGTTAAAAACTACAGTATTAACAGCAACAACAATGTTAATACCAACAACAATATTATCACAAACAACAATGTTAACACTAACAAAGATGGTAACACCAACAACGATATTACCAATAATAACAAATTAACACCAACAACAGTCTTAACATTATTGTAATGTTAAGACTGTTATGTTAACATTACAATAATGTTAACATAACAATGTTAACATTACAAAAATGTTAATACCAACAAAATTTTAGCAGCAACAATATTAACAATAACAACATGTTAACACCAACAACAATATTAGCACCAACAATACTGTTAACAGCAACAAAGTTAACACCAACAAGAAAGTTAACAACAATGTTAAAAAAGCAATGTTAACACCAGCAGCGAAGTTAATACCAACAGCAATGTTAACACCAACAGCGATGTTAACAATAACAACACATTAACACCAAAAACAGTCTTAACATAAAAACAAAATTAATATTACAATCATGTTATCATTACAACAATGTTAATATCAACAATAATGTTAACACTAACAACAATGTTAACACCAACAACAATGTTCACATTACAGCAATGTTAACACCAACATTAGCCATAACACCAATAATGATGTTAACACTACAACGAGGTTAACACTGACAACAGCGTTAACACCAACAACAATGGTCACATTTCAACAATAATAAAACTAATAACAATGTTAATACTAACAACAATTTTAACACCAACAACAATGTTAGCATCAACAATATTAACAACAACAACAATAAAACTCCAACAACAGTGTTAATACCAACACAGCAGTTAACAAGAATATTAACTCTCACAACAATGTTAACAGTAACAATGTTAACATCAACAACGATGTTAGCAGCAACAACATTGTTAACAGAAACAGCAATGTTAACATTACAACAATGTTAACATTATCAAAAATGTGAACATGAACAACAATGTTAACAACAGTATTAACAACAATAATGTTAACAACAGTATTAACAGCTACAGCAATGCTAACACCAACAACAGTCCTAACATTACAAGAATATTTACATTACAAAAATGCTAATACCAAGAACAATGTTAACACCAGCAACACTATTAACACTAACAACATTGTTAACACCAACAGCAATGTTAACAACAACAATGTAAGCACCAATAACAGCCTTAACTCTAATAATAATGTTAACATTACAACAAGGTTAACACTAACAACAGTGTTAACACCAACAACAACAATGTTAACACTTAAAATGTTAAGACACTGTTAATGTTATCATATACAGTAGTGCTTTTTAACATTAACCATGATGTTAAGATAATGTTACCATATACATTAAAATTAACAATAATCTTATCATATTCAGTAACATTATTGACAATAACAACAACTCACCGAGGTTGTAGACGCTTCAGCTGGTTGGTGGAAGTGGTGGTTGTGTCAGCATAAAAGTAGTGGTGGTACAATACCAGGTGTGTACAGTGGTGGTGGTTGAGGGCAGCCAGCAGGTCAGGTAGGTCAGGTAGGTCACCAGGGTCTCGCGTGATTGTAATCTCTACCTTGCAGGAGCTGAGGTGTGATAAGAGAGCAGCGTAGCTTCTCACATGTTCATCAATTACATCAATTGTTGCTTCAGTATTGAAGCAGTGAGCTATTTTTTTGACAATTACTGGAGACATGTTAGTGTTGTCAAGGAGGTCGAGCCACTGGTGGTTGCATCTTACACCAGACTCGTGTAGGAGATGAACCACTTCCCGTGCAGGTGCCTCGGGTACCTGGTCTAGTACCAGGTGCAGCAGCCCAGCCACATGTATCAGAACATTCTGGTACTTGTTTATGTCTACCACACCTGACCTGATGCTCTCTTTTAACACTTCCCTGATACTGACAGTTGTAGCTGACCTGATGCTCTCTTTTAACACTCCCATGATATTGACAGGTGCGCTACGTATAGCTGAACTGATGAAATATTCTAAATGCATTGTCCTGAAATTGATAGGTGTAGAAGGTGTAGCTGACCTGATGCTCTCTTCTAACACTTCCCTGGTACAGATAGGTGTGGCACGTGTAGCTGACCTGATGATCTCTTCTAACATTCCACTGATACTGACAGGCGTGCAGTGTGTAAGTGATGCTGGTGTAGATGATGCTGGTGTAGGTGATGCTGGTGTAGATGGTGCTGATGTAGGTGGTGCTGATGTAGGTGATGTTGGTGTAGGTGATGTTGGTGTAGGTGGTGTTGATGTAGCTGGTGCTGGTGTAGGTAATAATGGTGTACGTAGTGCTGGTGTAGGTGATGCTGGTGTAGGTGATGCTTGTGTAGGTGATGCTGGTGTAGATGGTGCTGATGTAGGTGTGCTGATGTAGGTGATGTTTGTGTAGGTAGTGTTGATGTAGCTGGTGCTGGTGTAGGTGGTGCTGGTGTAGGTGATACTGGTGTACGTAGTGCTGGTGTAGGTGATGCTGGTGTAAGCGGTGCTGGTGCAGGTGGTGCTGATGTAGGTGATGCTGGTATAGGTAATGCTGGTGTAGGTGATGTTGGTGTAGGTGGTGCTGGTGTAGGTGATGCTGGTGTAGGTGGTGCTGGTGTAGGTGATGCTGGTGTAGGTGAGGTTGATATTGGTGAGGTTGGTGAAGATGTGACTGGTGATGGTGAAGGTTGAGTTTGTGATGGTTGCATAATTGTCACAGGTGGTGTTTGTGTAGGTGATAAAGTTGTCACAGGCAGTCTAGAAGACACAGGTGGTGTTGGTAATGGTGACAGAGTTATCCAGGATGGTTGGGAAGACACAGGTGGTGTTGATGATGGTGGTATAGTTATCACAGTTGGTTGGGACGACACAAGTGGTGTTGATGATAGTGGTACAGTTATCACAGGTGGTTGGGAAGACACAGGTGGTGCTGGGTGGTGGGTGTACAAGACTGGGAGTGGTGAACACTCCAGCTGGTGCTTGAGAGTCATCACAATATGCAGAGCACTGAAGTAGTCTTGGATTCCCTTGTGTGGTGCAGAGTAGCGCTCCTTGATGCCTTGCCAAGTCCATATTGGCTTCAAACTCAAGAAAGCAGACAGCATCTCATGGTAAGGTATATCATGTTTGTTACAAGCAGATATTAGTTCATCAACAGTCTCTTCTTCAAGACTCAACTGGTCACGTGAGAGACTCTCTAGTGATGTCGCGTATATTATCTTCAATATTTCTTGAACACCGTTCTGTACACTACTTTCATTCATTATCTTGGTCTTTGAACAGTTTGTTAATCTCTCTAATAACTTACTTTGACACATATGATGTATTTTATGGTAGAGTTGTGTTTGTGTTATGGTTCTTATGTTTAACTCATCAGGTTCCTGGTCCAAGATGTAAACAAGAAATGTTAAATTCATTGGTAGACGTAAGTGTTCGTGAAGACCTGTAACCTCCATCACCTTCCTCACTAGTTTAAAAGTGTTTCTGTTACTGTTGGTCAGCTTAATTATCTCCTGGTGAGTCTGACGCACAAATTCTGCCATATGCTCTTGCTTTATGCCTCGTAGATTAGCATTTGTCACATCATAATCTTCAGGAATCGTCAAGCTGAAGATTTCCACTGTTTCAGGTCTTGAGGTGCAGATAAAAGTTGTGTTAATAGAGTTTTGGAATTCCAGTAAAAGACTTTTAACTAATGTTCTGGAGTTGTTATTGAGTTCATCCAGACCGTCAACTATTATTATTACCTTACAAAGCTTGATTATTTTAGGCACAATATTTCTGAATTTTGCTGAAACATCTGGTAATAGTCGGTGTAGAAGATGGTGGTAGGAGTTGATGGTCGGGTCCCTACACTGTACCCACAGTAAGAGATCATAATTATCTAAGTCCTTGATGTTACCTTGACCACCTTGTATAAATTGCTTAGTTATTAGCTTCACTAGAGTTGTCTTGCCACTTCCTGCCACACCTTCAAGCAGTAGTATTTGTGGTCGTGGGGAGGAACCTTGTTGTTGTGTACCAGAGCTCACACATGATGCCACAGATGTTGTCTGCACAAGTGAGAGAAGGTCTCTATAATCTATATGTTCATTATTACCTCTTCGTCTTACTTGTTTAATTTCAATATCAACAAAAATTTTGTCTACTTCAAGTTGAAAGTTGTCACTGATACAAGGTACTGGGTTAACACAAGTTATTTGCTGCAAGATTTCCTTCAGTTTACCACAACTGTCTTTAATGATAATCTGTTTTATATCATCACTACAATACTTCATTATATCTTCCTCACTGAGAATTTCATTCATGATGTAGTCCAGGTCATCATTCATCTGCTGGATCTCCTTGTTAACTTCAGTCTGGTCTCTCCCATACCTCTCTCCAGATGTCTTAAGACAACCAGTTAACAACTCACGAAACTTTCTCATATTTTCATGATAATCTTCGTCAGTAACTGCAAGTGGACCGTGAGCAGCATTGTTCCTCATGTTGTTTATGGCAGTGATGTAGGACTCCATTTGTGCACTGTCAGTGATCCATACTGGATCACTGAGAGGAGCAACATTCTCACAAGCAAGTTTGATGCTCCTACACAGTAGTGGAACATCAAACTCTCTTCCATTTGCACTTCTATTTATCAATTTCTTTTGTGTTTTGTCAAACCTTCGATCTTTACTTTTGAGTTTTAAGTAGTTGGCAGATGATGTTTGTTTTAAGTTGCTTAAGTAATGATCAAGTGTTGTAGTAGCAGGTTTATCTGGTGTTCCCCAGCAGAATGTGTGATGCAACACTCGTCTACCACACTCACTCAAAGCTTTCAGCATTCTGAAGCCATTATTTTCCTCCTTAGTTATTACAGCCATGACACAGAAGAAGCAAGATGATGTTAATAATGTTAATGATGATATTGTTGTTGCTTCTCAGATATTGTTGTTGGCAGTGCTGATAATGTTTTTCAGGTATTGTTGCTGACAGACCTGTTGTTGTTTTTCAGATATTGTTGCTGACAGTGTTGTTGTTGCTTCTCAGATTTTGTTGCTGCTGATGTAGCTCCTGATACATCAACACAAGACCAGGAATGCTGAAAAAAAATAAAAGACTTGATTTGAAATATGGGTAATATTACAAGTGTCAGACTGTAACATGTATAATATTACAAGTGTCAAACTGTAACATGTATAATATTACAAGTGACAGACTGTAACATGTATAATAATACAAGTGTCAAAATGTAACATGTATAATATTACAAGTGTCAAACTGTAACAAGTATAATATTACAAGTGTCAGACTGTAACATGTAAAATATTACAAGTGTCAAACTGTAACATGTGTAACATTACACGTACTTGTTACAGTCTGACACCTATAATATTATATATGTTACAATATGACAGTTGTAATATTATACATGTTACAGTCCGTTACTTTAATATTATACATGTTACAGTCCATTACTTGTAATATTATACATGTTACAGTGTGACACTTGTAATATTATACATGTTACAGTCAGACACTTGTAATATTATACATGTTACAGTCTGACACTTGTAATATTATACATGTTACAGTCTGACACTTGTAATATTATACATGTTACAGTCAGACACTTGTAATATTATACATGTTACAGTCTGACACTTGTAATATTATACATGTTACAGTCAGACACTTGTAATATTATACATGTACAGTCTGACACTTGTAATATTATACATGTTACAGTCTGACACTTGTAATATTATACATGTTACAGTCTGACACTTGTAATATTATACATGTTACAGTCTGACACTTGTAATATTATACATGTTACAGTCTGACACTTGTAATATTATACATGTTACAGTCTGTCACTTGTAATATTATACATATTGCAGTGTCAGACTGTAACATATATAATATTTCCAGTGAAAGTGAATTATCTGGCAGTGAAAACCAGGAGAAAAGTCAGTCTGAATAAATGACGAAGCATTTATATGAATTAATGAATAAGACTCACGTACAACATCTGGGTATCAATATTGATGAATGAGACACATTTACAACCCTGGGTATCAATATCTAGGTACTAGTACAGTGACTACTATACTGGTCTTCTGAGGTACTAGCACAGTAACTACTGTGAGGGAAAAGTTCAATAGATAGGAGTAGCGATATAGTAACAATAGTTTCATTGCCGGCTACTAGTTAAGGTAGGGTAAGTCAAGCTCCCGTTTTTCTCGCCTTTTTTCCCCCTCCCTGAAAGTGATAGTTTGACTGCCGGCTGCTTGTTAAGGTAGGGTCAGTCTAGCTCCTGCTATCCCTTCCCCTCCCTCTTCCCCCCCCCCCCGAAAGGTGACGTGTGGGGCTCTGGTCAAACAGTAAATCACTCGACTCACAGCTCCCAACACTACTGTAAGTACATGCCTGCCTTGTATTCTAGTGGATTTATTGGTTAAAAGCTTCACTTTTGACCAATAATAAACTTTGTCCTTTCAGTCTTGCTCTAAGTTGACTGTTGTAATAATCACCACGTCTTTTGAGTATTGTACATGCCATGGAGAGTGATTATTTAAGCAGTGGGTAACCTGTCTATCTTTTCAGCTTGGATGACAGTGAGGGTCACCTGTCAATCAACGAGAAGAACACGAGACGGACTAACGTCCTGGAGACGTCCCATTTTGGATTTAATTACCTGTGCACCTGTATGAAATTGCAGGACGTAACCCCACATCATTGCAGCGGTAAAGAACTTGTTTTCCTGTCATCGGGATACTACTCAAGGCTCTATCTACTGTGAAGAACTAGCCAGTGGGTCGTAACCAACACCTGCGAACCCCCCCCCCATCATCAGCAATGGCTACGATTTCAATAACACAGTGTCACCAACACAAGACACCCCTATACATATTAGAGTTGAATTCAGTTATCATTTATATTTTTAATTTTTAATTTTCTTTAATGTAGGATTAATATTTCATATTTAAGTGTTTTATATTTTATATTTTCTATATAATAAAGTGTTTATGTTTGTCTGTTATTATTTCTTTTTCTATTCACTAATTTTCCTGAGGAGGAGCCAGCCTTGGTAATACTGTCTGAAGTTGTTACAGGACTAAGCCTTCACACTACTATACTGGTCTTCTGAGGTACTAGCACAGTGACTACTATACTGGTCTTCTGAGGTACTAGCACAGTGACTACTATACTGGCCTTCTGAGGTACTAGCACAGTGACTACTATACTGGTCTTCTGAGGTACTAGCACAGTGACTACTATACTGGTCTTCTGAGGTACTAGCACAGTGACTACTATACTGGCCTTCTGAGGTACTAGCACAGTGACTACTATACTGGCCTTCTGAGGTACTAGCACAGTGACTACTATACTGGTCTTCTGAGGTACTAGCACAGTGACTACTATACTGGTCTTCTGAGGTACTAGCACAGTGACTACTAATACTGGCCTTCTGAGGTACTAGCACAGTGACTACTATACTGGCCTTCTGAGGTACTAGCACAGTGACTACTATACTGGCCTTCTGAGGTACTAGCACAGTGACTACTATACTGGCCTTGAGGTACTAGCACAGTGACTACTATACTGGTCTTCTGAGGTACTAGCACAGTGATTACTATACTGATCTTGTGAGGTACTAGCACAGTGACTACTATACTGGTCTTCTGAGGTACTAGCACAGTGACTACTATACTGGTCTTCTGAGGTACTAGCACAGTAACTACTATACTGGTCTTCTGAGGTACTAGCACAGTGACTACTATACTGGACTTCTGAGGTACTAGCACATTGACTACTATACTGGTCTTCTGAGGTACTAGCACAGTGAGTACTATACTGGTCTTCTGAGGTACTAGCACAGTGACTACTATACTACTGCTCTTCTGAGGTACTAGCACAGTGACTTCTTCTTCTTCTTCTTCTTCTTATGACCAGAGCTTTGGTAAGATGGGTAAGGAAGAAGGATGGGTAAGGATAGAAATATTAGAAAAGGGTGGGAGGGGGGAGAGAGGTAGGATATAAAAGGTAAGTGGCCCAACCACTTTGGTGTAATTTAAAAAGTGTATGTGAAATGATAAGATATTCTTGAAGAGGTATAATACTAACCCATCAGAGTCACATAGATATAACAGATATATAAGTACATGACTCTGAATTGGTAGTAATTATACAAGTTGCAATTGCTTTTTTTTTTTGCGATTGCACAATGGATATTTAAGCGACAGTGAAAGCAATGATTTCCTGGCTAGTTTATAGAATTACTTGAAAATGGCTTCTTACAAGTGGTGTTCTGCCATAGTAAATACAGCATAATTTTTATATTAGATTGTTATATAAGATGTCTCCCTAATTGGGGGCGATGATCTTCTCAGTAAACATAGAAGGGTTCTGGTGTTACCCAATCTTCATCAGGGAGGTTGCTCAATATCATTGGTCGATGGTAATCATCTTTATGGATAAAACGACGGACCCTCTGTGAGAGAGTCATTCTTTGAGTCCTGTGAGGAGTATTGATGATATAATCCGTGGTATTTACAACTTGTATAGGATGTTCTCTATCTGGCATGTATAGTTCTTGCATTGTATAGAGTTGTTTCTTTTTCAGGGTGTCAAGGCGTACATTTAAACAGGTGTACCTATGATGGAGATACCCCCTTTATCTTCGATTGTTGATGCAAAACATCCTATCGTGCTAACAAGGACTTTGTCAGGATTAGTCGTAATTCTCCATTTCTTTTCCCAATTAGATGTTCGACGAAGTTCGATATTCATTTTTTCTATGACTCTCATACTTGTATTTTCCTGTTACCGGAGTTGATGAGACGACATGAATAACATCATCTGCAAACTGCGACACAATTGTATCATTAAACTCTGGTTGAGGAAGGTCATTCACATAAATGTTGAACAGAATTGGACTAAGACAAGAACCTTGTGGGACACCAGCTGTTGCTATAAAAGGCTCTGTCGACCTGCCATGAAAGGTGGGAATAGTTTTTCTTTGAGTTAAGAAATTATATATTAATCTGAGAAAAGTCCAGTTATGGTCTGGTAGGTCAATGAGTTTGTATATAAGACCATCATGCCATAAGCTATCAAAAGCTTTATGAACATCTCTGGTGGCAATTAGGGCAAGATTGCCCTGATGTTTTAGACTTGCTACAGTATCGAAAATAACATTTATTGCATGATGGGTACCTCTATGTGTTCTAAAGCCAAATTGCTTTTCAGTAAAAAGGTGATTAAACTCCATATAGTAGTTCAATCTGTTGGAAATGATCTTCTCAAGAACTTTTCCAGTGACTTCAAGTAAAGATATAGGTCTATAGTTCCCAGGGTGGTGGATGTCTTTATTGGGCTTACCAAGAAAGATCATCCTAGCAGTCTTAAAAACAACTGGAAAATGTCCCGAGGCCAAGATGGCATTAAAGATATTAACCAAAGACTGTTTACAATTTCTGGGTAGGAACTTTATTTCATTGTTATTCCAGAGAGACCAGGGGCTCTATTTCGCATTCTTCCAATAACCTGACTCATCTCGAGTAATGTAATAGGTCTAGTAAGTGGGTGTGCATCTTCAAGAGTTGAAGTATCGATGGAAGGTAGTGGTTGTAGATCATCCAAGTTTTCATCTCTCCATTCATTTACCAACTGATAGTGATTATTGTTAAATTGACGACTGTTATTGTGGGCTAGAATTTTCTCCCATACATCACCCATCAAATTAGCCTGGTCCTGTGGATCGTCAAGTTTAATCTCAACATCTTCATCAGTGAAGGTATGAACTAGGTAGCTAGGAGCCTTGTGCTTTGCCCCTAAAAGTTGTCGGATCTTACTCCAAAATTTTGCTGGCTTACGTTTATACTGATTAGCTTGAAGAACTAGCAATTTCCATAAGTCCCGTTTGTGATGACTAATCATGTTAATTAATTCTTGCCTCAATCTGTGCAATGTAGCTACTGGTGGTTGTCGCGTTTGAAGATGCCTTCGACATCTTGGGAACTATAGACTATAGGTCTATAGTTCCCAGGGTGGTGGATGTCTTTATTGGGCTTACCAAGAAAGATCATCCTAGCAGTCTTAAAAACAACTGGAAAATGTCCCGAGGCCAAGATGGCATTAAAGATATTAACCAAAGACTGTTTACAATTTCTGGGTAGGAACTTTATTTCATTGTTATTCCAGAGAGACCAGGGGCTCTATTTCGCATTCTTCCAATAACCTGACTCATCTCGAGTAATGTAATAGGTCTAGTAAGTGGGTGTGCATCTTCAAGAGTTGAAGTATCGATGGAAGGTAGTGGTTGTAGATCATCCAAGTTTTCATCTCTCCATTCATTTACCAACTGATAGTGATTATTGTTAAATTGACGACTGTTATTGTGGGCTAGAATTTTCTCCCATACATCACCCATCAAATTAGCCTGGTCCTGTGGATCGTCAAGTTTAATCTCAACATCTTCATCATCTTCATCAGTGAAGGTATGAACTAGGTAGCTAGGAGCCTTGTGCTTTGCCCCTAAAAGTTGTCGGATCTTACTCCAAAATTTTGCTGGCTTACGTTTATACTGATTAGCTTGAAGAACTAGCAATTTCCATAAGTCCCGTTTGTGATGACTAATCATGTTAATTAATTCTTGCCTCAATCTGTGCAATGTAGCTACTGGTGGTTGTCGCGTTTGAAGATGCCTTCGACATTCTGCTTGATAATTTCTTAAAGCATCTCTACTTTCCCTAGTAGGTTTATATTGTTGACAGATCTTTGTGGAAGCTAATTGGCAAGTTGCATTAGTAGCTTCAATTATTCTATTGTGAAGGGACCTGATTGCATCATTAATTGCAGTGGAAGGTAGATTTTCCAATGACACAATTTCATCTTCACCCAGAAATGCCCTGAAGGGGTCAAATCCTAGGGTGTTAAGATTGGGTTTAGGAGCTACAGGGATTCTTTATGGAGAAGTTTATAGTTGTATTATAACAAGGATATGGTCAAATCCTACTTTTCCACCAGGAGATATACGACAGTAGGTAGAAGGTTGGTAGACAGCAACCACCCAGGGAAGTACTACCGTCCTGCCAGATGACTGTGAAACAGAAACCTGCAACTGTTTTGCATGATGGTAGGATTGCTGGTTTCTTTTTCTGTCTCATAAACACGCTAGATAACAGGGATATCTTGCTACTCCTACTTAAACTTTGGTCACACTTCACAGACACGCACATGCATATATATATACATACATCTAGGTTTTTCTCCTTTTTCTAAATAGCTCTTGTTCCACTTTATTTCCTCTATTGTCCATGGGGAAGTGGAAAAGAATCTTTCCTCCGTAAGCCATGCGTGTCGTATGAGGCGACTAAAATCCCGGGGAGCAATGGGCTAGTAACCCCTTCTCCTGTAGACTTTTACTAAAAAAGAGAAAAGAAAAACTTTATAAAACTGGATGCTTAAATGTGCGTGGATGTAGTGCGGATGACAAGAAACAGATGATTGCTGATGTTATGAATGAAAAGAAGTTGGATGTCCTGGCCATAAGCGAAACAAACCTGAAGGGGTAGGGGAGTTTCGGTGGGGGAAATAAATGGATTAAATCTGGGGTATCTGAGAGAGTTAGAGCAAAGGAAGGGGTAGCAGTAATGTTGAATGATCAGTTATGGAAGGAGAAAAGAGAATATGAATGTGTAAATTCAAGAATTATGTGGATTAAAGTAAAGGTTGGATGCGAGAAGTGGGTCATAATAAGCGTGTATGCACCTGGAGAAGAGAGGAATGTAGAGGAGAGAGATTTTGGGAGATGTTAAGTGAATGTATAGGAGCCTTTGAACCAAGTGAGAGAGTAATTGTGATAGGGGACCTGAATGCTAAAGTAGGAGAAACTTTTAGAGAGGGTGTGGTAGGTAAGTTTGGGGTGCCAGGTGTATATGATAATGGGAGCTCTTTGATTGAACTTTGTATAGAAAGGGGTTTACTTATAGGTAATACATATTTTAAGAAAAAGAGGATAAATAAGTATACAAGATATGATGTAGGGCAAAATGACAGTAGTTTGTTGGATTATGTATTGGTAGATAAAAGACTGTTGAGTAGACTTCAGGATGTACATGTTTATAGAGGGGCCACAGATATATCAGATCACTTTCTAGTTGTAGCTACACTGAGAGTAAAAGGTAGATGGGATACAAGGAGAATAGAAGCATCAGGGAAGAGAGAGGTGAAGGTTTATAAACTAAAAGAGGAGGCAGTTAGGGTAAGATATAAACAGCTATTGGAGGATAGATAGGCTAATGAGAGCATAGGCAATGGGTCGAAGAGGTATGGGGTAGGTTTAAAAATGTAGTGTTAGAGTGTTCAGCAGAAGTTTGTGGTTACAGGAAAGTGGGTGCAGGAGGAAAGAGGAGCGATTGGTGAATGATGATGTGAAGAGAGTAGTAAGGGAGAAAAAATTAGCATATGAGAAGTTTTTACAAAGTAGAAGTGATGCAAGGAGGGAAGAGTATATGGAGAAAAAGAGAGAGGGTTAAGAGAGTGGTGAAGCAATGTAAAAAGAGAGCAAATGAGAGTGTGGTGAGATGTTATCAACAAATTTTGTTGAAAATAAGAAAAAGTTTTGGAGTGAGATTAACAAGTTAAGAAAGCCTAGAGAACAAATGATTTGTCAGTTAAAAATAGGAGAGGAGTTATTAAATGGAGAGTTAGAGGTATTGGGAAGATGGAGGGAATATTTTGAGGAATTGTTAAATGTTGATGAAGATAGGGAAGCTGTGATTTCGTGTATAGGCAAGGAGGAACAACATCTTGTAGGAGTGAGGAAGAGCCATTTGTGAGTGTGGGGGAAGTTCGTGAGGCGGTAGATAAAATGAAAGGGGTAAGGCAGCCGGGATTGATGGGATAAAGATAGAAATGTTAAAAGCAGGTGGGGATATAGTTTTGGAGTGGTTGGTGCAATTATTTAATAAATGTATGGAAGAGGGTAAGGTACCTAGGATTGGCAGAGAGCATGCATAGTTTCCTTTGTATAAAGGCAAAGGGGATAAAAGAGAGTGCAAAAATTATAGGGGATAAGTCTGTTGAGTATACCTGGCAAAGTGTATGGTAGAGTTATTATTGAAAGAATTAAGAGTAAGACGGAGAATAGGATAGCAGATGAACAAGGAGGCTTTAGGAAAGGTAAGGGGTGTGTGGACCAGGTGTTTACAGTGAAACATATTAGTGAACAGTATTTAGATAAGCTAAAGAGGTCTTTGTGGCATTTATGGATTTGGAAAAGGCGTATGACAGGGTGGATAGGGGGGCAATGTGGCAGATGTTGCAGTGTATGGTGTAGGAGGTAGGTTACTGAAAGCAGTGAAGAGTTTTTACGAGGATAGTGAGGCTCAAGTTAGAGTATGTAGGAAAGAGGAAATTATTTCCCAGTAAAAGTAGGCCTTAGACAAGGATGTGTGATGTCACCGTGGTTGTTTAATATATTTATAGATGGGGTTGTAAGAGAAGTAAATGTGAGGGTCTTGGCAAGAGGCGTGGAGTTAAAAGATAAAGAATCACACATAAAGTGGGAGTTGTCACAGTTGCTCTTTGCTGATGACACTGTGCTCTTGGAGATTCTGAAGAGAAGTTGCAGAGATTGGTGGGTGAATTTGGTAGGGTGTGCAAAAGAAGAAAATTGAAAGTGAATACAGGAAAGAGTAAGGTTATGAGGATAACAAAAAGATTAGGTGATGAAAGATTGGATATCAGATTGGAGGGAGAGAGTATGGAGGAGGTGAATGTATTCAGATATTTGGGAGTGGACGTGTCAGCGGATGGGTCTATGAAAGATGAGGTGAATCATAGAATTGATGAGGGGAAAAGGTGAGTGGTGCACTTAGGAGTCTGTGGAGACAAAGAACTTTGTCCTTGGAGGCAAAGAGGGGAATGTATGAGAGTATAGTTTTACCAACGCTCTTATATGGGTGTGAAGCATGGTGATGAATGTTGCAGCGAGGAGAAGGCTGGAGGCAGTGGAGATGTCATGTCTGAGAGCAATGTGTGGTGTGAATATAATGCAGAGAATTCGTAATTTGAAAGTTAGGAGGAGGTGCAGGATTACCAAAACTGTTGTCCAGAGGGCTGAGGAAGGGTTGTTGAGGTGGTACGGACATGTGGAGAGAATGGAGCGAAACAGAATAACTTCAAGAGTGTATCAGTCTGTAGTGGAAGGAAGGCGGGTAGGGGTCGGCCTAGGAAAGGTTGGAGGAGGGGGTAAAGGAGGTTTTGTGTGCGAGGGCTTGTGACTTCCAGCAGGCATGCGTGAGCGTGTTTGATAGGAATGAATGGAGACAAATGGTTTTTAATACTTGACGTGCTGTTGGAGTGTGAGCAAAGTAACATTTATGAAGGGGTTCAGGGAAACCGGCAGGCCGGACTTGAGTCCTGGAGATGGGAAGTACAGTGCCTGCACTCTGAAGGAGGGGTGTTAATGTTGCAGTTTAAAAACTGTAGTGAAAAGCACCCTTCTGGCAAGACAGTGATGGAGTGAATGATGGTGGAAGTTTTTCTTTTTCGGGCCACCCTGCCTTGGTGGGAATCGGCCAGTGTGATAATAAAATAAAAAATAGATATACGACAATAAAAGAGGTCACAGTCTCTGTTTGTCAGTACTATATCTGGTGTCCCTGGATGAGGTCCAATGTATGATTTAGAGAATGGGCCTTGAAATGACAAGTTTCTAGCTGTCATGATGAGGGTGAGGGGAAAAGGGCCCAAGGCAAAGATCGGCCGGATTTTAAAAAACCACACGGGCTACCGGATGGTCAAAATGCCTTGTGTTAACTCGCCAAAGTGAAGTTGCCAAAAAAGAAGAAGATAGGAAAGTCAGAAGGATAGCAATGTATGTAGTGTGTTAGTGTGTGGGCCAGTGTAGATGTTTGGGTGAGGGGAGGATGGGGAAGGATGGGGGGATGGGGAAGAGAGGGGTGAACAAGCAAGCAAGTCACCGCCTTACCCTCTTGATAGGATGGGGCTTGAAGTGACTGCAAGCAAGTTTCCTCTCAGATCTGGTGAAGAACTACTCAGGATAACCCAAGAAAAACCTCAAGTAACAGTGTTCAGAGTTGCTCAGCTAAAGAGCAGGAACAGCGACGTCTTCTCTCCACGGCGGCTGGGTTGCTTCTGTCTCTGTGTCTGTCTGGTACTGTGTCCACAGTGACTACTATACTGGTCTTATGAGGTACTAGCACAGTGACTACTATACTGGTCTCCTGAGGTACTAGCACAGTGACTACTATACTGGTGACAAATTTTCAGAGAACTGAGTGGTTTGCGAGTGGAAGGATACTGCCTGTCAAAGTAATTTTCAAGGAAGAATCAGTTCGAACCAGGATTCTGCAAGAGAAAGCAAGACTGAGGGACAAACAGGGGTACCAGAGAGTATACCTCGACCGCGACAGAACACAAGAAGAAAGGACTACACTGAAAGAGAGGGTACAGAGACGCAAGGAGGAACGAGAGGCAATGACGAAGATGAGCAGGACCCAGACACAGGAGGAAGGGCAAACACACCCCACAGAATCTCCCACCAAAAGACTCCAACCGTGACATTCCCAAAGCAACTGAGCAACCTATACTACAACCCACTCACTGTTCCCTCTGCCACCAACCCCCATATCACAAATCTCATCCCAACAGCTGTCCCTTATGGACATTCTGACCCCACCCCCATCATCACAAACCCCACCTACACCACAGTCCCATATAGGCACCCACCAAGGCTCTCGCTCCCCCAACCCCAATATTCTTGCATGACCACAATGATAGAAAAGAAACTGAAAGTTTGGTACACAAACGCGGATGGAATAACGAATAAACATGAGGAGTGGAACGAAAGAATCAGTGAAAAATCCCCAGACATCATAGCAGTCACAGAAACAAAACTCGCTGAGACAATAACAGACACAATCTTCCCAACGGGATATCAGATCCTGAGGAAAGATAGAAGGAGTAGAGGGGGAGGAGGGGTTGCACTGCTCATAAAACACCGATGGGGATTTGAGGAAATGGAAGGCATGGACATGATTGGAGAAAGAGACTACATTGTAGGTACAATTCAGTCCGGAGAACATAAAGTAGTCATTGGAGTGATGTATAACCCACCACAGAACTGCAGGAGGCCAAGAGAGGAGTACGAAGAAAACAGCAGGGTGATGGCGGACACACTGGCTGAGGTGGCAAGAAGAGCTCACTCGAGCAGAGCAAAGTTACTGGTAATGGGCGATTTCAAAAACAGGGAGATCGACTGGGAAAACCTGGAGCCACATGGGGGTCCCGAAACATGGAGAGCCAAGATGATGGATGTGGTACTTGAAAACCTCATGCATCAATATGTCAGGGACACAACCAGAGAGAGAGGGGAGGATGAGCCAGCAAGACTGGATCTTGTGTTCACCCTGAGCAGTTCAGACATTGAGGACATCACTTACGAGAGGCCCCTTGGAGCTAGCGATCACGTGGTTCTGAGTTTTGATTATATAGTAGAGTTACAAGTGGAGAAGGTAACAGGAACTGAAGGGGACAGGCCAAACTATAAGATGGGGGACTACACAGGTATGAGAAACTACCTGCAGGAGGTTCAGTGGGACAGAGAAATGGTAGGAAAATCAGTAAACGAGATGATGGAATATGTGGCAACAAAGTGCAAGGAGGCAGAGGAAAGGTTTGTTCCCAAGGGAAACAGAAATAATAGGAAGACCAAAACGAGTCCTTGGTTTACCCGAAGGTGTAGGGAGGCAAAAACTAAGTGCAACAGAGAATGGAAAAGTACAGGAGGCATAGGACCCAGGAAAACAAGGAGATTAGTAGAAGAGCCAGAAACGAGTATGCACAGATAAGGAGGGAGGCCCAGCAACAGTATGAAAACGACATAGCATCGAAAGTCAAATCTGACCCGAAACTGCTGTATAGCCACATTAGGAGGAAGACAACAGACAAGGACCAGGTGATAAGGCTGAGGAAAGAAGGTGGAGAACTCACAAGAAACGATCAAGAGGTATGTGAGGGGCTCAACACGAGATTTAAGTATTCACAGTAGAGACAGGAAGGACTCTGGGGGGACAGACCAGATGGGGACACCAGCAAGGAATACACCAACAAGTGTTGGACGACATACATACAGAGGAGGAGGAGGTGAAGAAACTGCTAAGGGACATCGATACCTCAAAGGCAATGGGACTGGACAACATCTCCCTGTGGGTCCTTAGAGAGGGAGCAGATATGTTGTGCATGCCACTTACCACAATCTTCAACACGTCCTTGGAAACGGGGCAACTACCTGAGGTATGGAAGACGGCAAATGTAGTTCCCATTTTTAAAAAAGGAGACAGAAAAGAGGCACTAAACTATAGACCTGTGTCATTGACGTGTATAGTATGCAAAGTTATGGAGAAGATTATCAGGAGGAGAGTGGTGGAGCACCTGGAACGGAACAAGAGTATAAATGCCAACCAGCAAGGATTCATGGAAGGCAAATCCTGTGTGACAAACCTTCTGGAGTTTTATGATAAAATAACAGAAGTAAGACACGAGAGAGAGGGGTGGGTTGATTGCATCTTCTTGGACTGCAAGAAGGCCTTTGACACAGTTCCTCACAAGAGATTAGTGCAGAAGCTAGAGCATCAGGCACATATAACAGGAAGGGCACTGCAATGGATCAGAGAATACCTGACAGGGAGGCAACAACGAGTCATGGGACATAATGATGTATCATAGTGGGCACCTGTGGTGAGCGGGGTCCCACAGGGGTCGGTCCTAGGACCAGTGCTATTTTTGGTATATGTGAATGACATGATAGAAGGGTTAGACTCAGAAGTGTCCCTGTTTGCAGATGATGTGAAGTTAATGAGGAGAATTAAATCAGATGAGGACCAGGCAGGACTTCAAAGAGACCTGGACAGACTGGACACCTGGTCCAGCAAATGGCTTCTCGAATTTAATCCTGCCAAATGCAAAGTCATGAAGATAGGGGAAGGGCACAGAAGA
Source organism: Cherax quadricarinatus (assembly GCF_026875155.1). NCBI lineage: Eukaryota > Metazoa > Arthropoda > Malacostraca > Decapoda > Parastacidae > Cherax > Cherax quadricarinatus. Next base: position 1,609,433 of record NC_069427.1, read on the forward strand.
CCACAGACAGAGTATAGGCTAGGTGGCCAAAGACTGCAAACCTCACTCAAGGAGAAAGATCTTGGGGTGAGTATAACACCGAGCATGTCTCCGGAAGCACACATCAATCACATAACTGCTGCAGCATATGGGCGCCTGGCAAACCTGAGAACAGCATTCCAATACCTTAGTAAGGAATCGTTCAAGACACTATACACCGTGTATATCAGGCCCATACTGGAGTATGCAGCACCTGTTTGAAACCCGCACTTGATAAAGCACGTCAAGAAAATAGAGAAAGTACAAAGGTTTGCGACAAGGTTAGTTCCAGAGCTAAGGGGAATGTCCTATGAAGAAAGATTAAGGGAAATCGTCCTGACGACACTGGAGGACAGGAGGGTCAGGGGAGACATGATAACGACATATAAAATACTGCATGGAATAAACAAGGTGGACAAAGACAGGATGTTCCGGGGAGGGGACACAGAAACAAGAGGCCACAATTGGAAGTTGAAGACACAAATGAGTCAGAGAGATATTAGGAAGTATTTCTTCAGTCATAGAGTTGTCAGGCAGTGGAATAGCCTAGAAAATGACGTAGTGGAGGCAGGAACCATACACAGTTTTAAGACGAGGTTTGATCAAGCTCATGGAGCAGGGAAAGAGAGGGCCCAGTAGCAACCGGTGAAGAGGCGGGGCCAGGAGCTAAGACTCGACCCATGCAACCACAAATAGGTGAGTACAAATAGGTGAGTACTGGTCTTCTGAGGTACTAGCACACTGACTACTAAACTGGTCTCCTGAGGTACTAGCACAGTGAGTACTATACTGGTCTTCTGAGGTACTAGCACAGTGACTACTATTCTGGTCTTCTGAGGTACTAGCACAGTGATTACTATACTGGTTTTCTGAGCTACTAGCACAGTGACTACTATACTGGTCTTCTGAGGTATTAGCACAGTGACTACTATACTGGTCTTCAGAGGTACTAGCACAGTGGCTACTATACTGGTCTTCTGAAGTACTAGCACAGTGACTACTATACTGGTCTTCTGAGCTACTAGCACAGTGACTACTATACTGGTCTTCTGAGGTACTAGCACAGTGACTACTATACTGGTCTTCTGAGGTACTAGCACAGTGACTACTACACTGGTCTTCTGAGGTACTAGCACAGTGACTACTATACTGGACAACTGAGGTACTAGCACAGTGACTACTGTATTGGACTATGGAGGTACTAGAACAGTGACTGCTATGCTGGGCCACTGAGATACTAGCACAGTGACTACTATACTGCACTACTGAGGTACTAGCATAGTGACTGCTGTACTGGACTACTGAGGTATTAGCACAGTGACTACTATACTGGACTTCTGAGGTACTAGTGCAGTGACTACTATACTGGTCTTCTGAGGTACTAGCACAGTGACTACTATACTGGTCTTCTGAGGTACTAGCAAAGTGACTACTATACTGGTCTTCTGAGGTACTAGCACAGTGACTACTATACTGGTCTTCTGAGGTACTAGCACAGTGACTGCTACACTGGTCTTCTGAGTACTAGCAGAGTGACTACTATACTCATCTTCTGAGGTACTAGCACAGTGACTACTATACTGGTCTTCTGAGATACTAGCACAATGTCTACTATACTGATCTTCTGAGGTACTAGCTCAGTGACTACTATACTGGACTACTGAGGTACTAGCACAGTCACTACTATACTGGTCTTTTGAGGTACTAGCACAGTGACTACTATACTGGTCTTCTGATGTGCTAGCACAGTGACTGCTATACTGGACTACTGAGGTACTAGCATAGTGACTGCTATACTGGACTACTGAGGTACTAGCACAGTGACTACTTTACCGGTCTTCTGAGGTACTAGCACAGTGACTACTATACTAGACTCACATGTGGTTGCTAGTTGTGCTAATGAGGTACTAGCACAGTGACTACTATACTGGACTTATGAGGTACTAGCACAGTGACTACTATACTGGACTACTGAGGTACTAGCACAGTGACTACTATACTGGTCTTCTGAGGTACTAGCACAGTGACTACTATACTGGACTACTGAGGTACTAGCACAGTGACTACTATACTGGACTACTGAGGTACTAGCACAGTATCTACTATACTGGACTTCTGAGGTACTAGAACAGTGACTACTATACTGGATTTCTGAGGTATTAGCACATTGACTACTGTACTGGACTACTGAGGTACTAGCACAGTAACTACTATACTGAACGTCTGAGGTACTAGCACAGTGACTACTATACTGGACTACTGAGGTACTAGCACAGTAACTACTATACTGAACGTCTGAGGTACTAGCACAGTGACTACTATACTGGACTACTGAGGTACTAGCACAGTAACTACTATACTGAACGTCTGAGGTACTAGCACAGTGACTACTATACTGAACTACTGAGATACTAGTACTAATGCAGTGAATAATATACTGGACTACTGAGGTACTAGCACAGTGACTACTATACTAGACTTACATGTTAGTGGTTGCTAGTTGTGCTAGTTGGCCAGGTTCACAATGTCAACAAGACAGTTAACAATGAAGGTGTAGATGTTGAGAAATGGCTGGTTTCCAGTTAAGCTTAATTTTAAATTTAAATATAGGGAACACTTAGCTGATAAAAGACAGCAAATCGTCTACACAGCCGCCCCTGCAGACGAGGTCTTGAATTGTTGTCATGATCATCTCTCAACGGGCTGGAATAGATCATATTATGTAAACAATAAATTACCCCTAGGGAGTGTTATGTCAGCATATTTCATTCACTGATGGCTGACAAACTTACTTGTGTGGACTCAAAAGTCCGCACCTAACTGCCGACTATAGGTCGATTACAAACTCCTTGCGACTCAAGAACTGCGCAGTCCCCCGTACTACAAGAAATCCGTAACCTACCTTGCTCTTGTAGCGTGAGCTGTGGTGTTCTTCACACCTTCGACAGGTATCGGTGACTTGATAGAAGCTGAAGTGTCCTTGGATGTCCACGTCTTCCATAGTCTAGGAAAATGCACACTGGTACACTCTGTTCCACAAGATTTGTCTTTATTGTTCACAGTCTTATCACTAAAGAAGCTGATCACACTTCTCTTAAGTGTTTGTTGTGTTTTATGAGACACTTTGTTCACAGTAATGCACAGATCGTTCTTTGTTGGTTATCCTGGCATCAGTGTCACTCTCAGTAGAGTCAAAAGTAATCTGAAGACGCCACAACGCCCCACGCCGTCACTGCCCCCCAGCACAAAGGAAAAGCTGACCTAGTACTTTTGCTTCCTTGCCACTTCCTCCATGAGGCAAAGCAGAATGTTTAAATCTTGCTGTCTTAAGCATTGACAACAATGTCCACTATCTTTACTATGGTAATAAAGTGGGAGCAGGATTTTCCTTAATTGTCCTGCTAAGGTAAGAGATGTACTGTCTCTTATTAAAATACACTCTGCAACACTGGACTGCAAGGAGCAGCGGTCGCTTGACCATGTCGCATACTCGTACTGCATCTGCGATCAATTACTCGCTGTAGCAGTAAACAAGATATTTGCCCCTTCTGAGAGGGCTGGGCCCCTCAGGGCTGAAAGGGGCTGAAGGGGCTGATACCGCCCTCTTGGAGAAAATTTCTCTACAGTAGAGATGCAGCAGTGCAAGAAGTGCTCACAGGCTCATGATGTAGACCAGAGATTTAACAATATAGTTGTAGATGATGTGTTGTAACAAAGCAGTGTAAGTGGCACCAAATAATGAAACCATCAATTGTTGCAATATATAATTGATACAATCTATGGACTAAAATGGCATTGCGGCTCTGGACTGATTCTGTACACTTCCTATGTACACAACAGTTTGACATAAGAACTATACTTAAGGATTATAAATGATTTCTATGCATTAACATTATATTAAATCACAAATCATTGTAATTAGTAGAATCAATGATGGGATAGTACAATAAAAGAAATAGAAATGATCGATCGATCTGTTTTCATGTGATCAATGGATTCTGAGTAAGTATATGTACAGAGAAGAAAATGATTAACAGAAAAGGCAGATATGGTGCACTCAAGTATTTTACTGTTAAATCTCAGAATTCACAGAGAACGTGAGCACAATTTTTTTTTTTTTTTTTTTGAACATCAGTAAGTTGATATAGTAACACTCAGTTGAAATACTCTTCAACCTAGATTATTTATATACAGTGGTACCTCGGTATATGTCTTAATCCATTCCAGGACCTTCTACTTATACCAAACAGGACTTATACCTAACGAATTTTCCCATAAGGAATATAGGGAAAACAATTAATCCATTCCCATGAAAAAAAATCCAATTGTTTTTGGCATATTATACATTGATGGGGTTGTGTCAAATCATTTAAATGCTACTTAATACCAAAACAGGTAATTTAAACACTGCTTAATATTAAAATATGTAATTAAAACACTGCTTAATACTAAAATACATAAATACAAAAGAATTAGATGAAATAAATGCAAATATAACTTGCTTTACTTTGCTGAAAAGAGTCGAGTGCCTACTAGGATAGTGCTGAGAATTGAGGAGGAGGAAATATTTTTCTTTTTAAGGAGAGTCCCCTTCTCTTTTCTGCCTCTTTTCCCTATTTGGACCTGGTTATAGCTCACCAGGTTTGACTTTTACTAAAAATCTGTCCAAAGAACTTTGCTTCTTCCTTCTCCTCAGGATGTTTTGGAAATGTGATATTGTCTGGTCATTCCAGACAATGCTATTATGGCTTGTTTGGGCTTTGTTGGAGTGGTGCTTCTCTGCAAAAATTTTTAACATCTGTCCATATGGCAAAGATTTCCGTGATTGAGGAAGTAGGGGCTTCCTATATCTCCTCTTCCGAGCCTGAAGTGAGTGCATATATCTTAGTCTTGTGCTCCTCCTTCTCAAGTTCCTGCAGCTCCTCAGTGGTCAGCTCTTCCCTGTGTCCCCTTCACTAACTCCTCCACATCACCAACACTCACATCCAGACCCATGGATCTGCCCAGAGAGACAATATCCTCCCATATACACACAGCCTCAACGTCCCTTTCAGCCACTGCTTCTGGCCACAAATTCCTTCAAGCAGAGTTAATTGTTCTGTATGAAACTTCCTGCCAGGCTTTGTCATTGAGAGTTATGCAATGGGTGATAGTAAAGGGATCTTTCCATAACTTTCTCAGGGTTAACTCTGTGTCAGAGGTCACCTCCAAGCACCTCTGGAATAGTGCTTCATTGTAGTGTTTTTTAAAATTACTGATGACCTGCTGATCTGCGAGTCGTATTCCAAACAAAGGTCATATGCAAAGCAAAAACTTTTGCATCCAAATAGGATGTATACCAAGTTGGACTTATTCCAAAGTGGACGTACCACTGAACAGAAATTACATTTAACTCCAACTCAGCTAGGGTGAAATTTACAGATACAGAAGGGTTATCACTTCTGGGGGAATCAAATTCTGTTGCAATAGCTAACTATGCCGTGGTTGAGGAAGATATGAATTGGTATTTACAAATGATACTTGGGGATTCCTCATTACTTGTCATGTACGCAGAGAATAACGACAATCTAGTTGTTCATCTGTCTGGCTGTTAGAGGTAGAGGGTACAGGGTCAGGAGGATTGCCAGAGTCTGTCACATTTGTCTGGATAATAGGAACATTATCATTATTGCATTCTAACTTCATATGATTTAAATGTGATTATACAGACCATTGCTGATATCTCTAACCTTATACTTATTGCTACTGACGTGTTTAACTACTCAATGAGTCGACAAGGCATTTTCCGCGCGCTCTCGAAAAAAATAAAAAAATTATGGAAATTGAGTTAGTCATATAGAAAAATATCTTAACTCTTTGGCAACACAATGGTACCAGAATCAATGTTCTACGACGTTTCTACAAGAAATTATAGTCATTTATATCAGGTATGGTGATGGCGATGTGGGTAGCGAGTCCGCTCACAGCCCATAAATTTTTTGGAATTTTTTCCTTGTTTTTTATCGTTTTTTCTTGCATTATTCTTTCTAATATAATATTTGACTATTTGGCATCAAAAAAGAGTAGGCGGAGCTTATCCGTAGAGTGCCAGCCAATCAGGAGCCATCTGGGAACACCGGCAGTATTCCCGCTCTAGAGATAGCCAGGAGAAATAACTTCATTATTATGCTTATTTATCTATCAGAATTGAACTAATATGATATAATAAACACTATAAATAACATACAAACATGTTATATACTCTAGACTGAATAAAATAGGTCATAATATGGCGAGAGTACACCAGGAATATTTCGATATAAATGAGTTACTCCTCTCCAAGTCATCTTTGAGTAAGAGAAAACGGTGTTTTGAAGAGGATAACTGCACTAGAACATCAGTTTACTGAGAAAGACACCGAAAAAAACACGATTTTCACGATATTTTTTTTTTTTTTTCAAGACGGCGGGCAGGCCGGCGCTCCAGGCCAATATCTCGGAAGTAACTTATTCACTTATTTCGCTTTACTTCACTTTTATTACTTAATTAAGTGGAATAATATTCAGAGAAATTGTAAAATAATGATTTCTCTAATTTCTGATGGAACATTTTTGGAAATAACAAAAAAAGGCACAATACCGTGACTGGAACAATACACAGATAACCCGCACATAAAAGAGAGAAGCTTACGACGACATTTCAGTCCGACTTGGACCATTTACAAAGTCACACTAACCAGAAGTGGAGCAGGACGGCTATATATAGGCAGGAAGAGGTGGTGGTAGTAGTAGTAGTAGTAGTAGTAGTAGTAGTAGTAGTAGTAGTAGTAGTAGTAGTAGTAGTACAAGAATGGTATATAATACCAACAAGATGAAATCAAGACACATGTGCAACACCAGTGGGTGCCCGTGTGTGCCCGGGGGTGCCCGGGTGTGCCCGGGGTGCCCGGGTGTGCCCGGGGTGCCCGGGTGTGCCCGGGGTGCCCGGGTGTGCCTGGGTGTTGCGTATGTGTCTTAATTTGATCTGTCGGTATTATTACCATTTTTATACAAACTATATATACCACCCCTCTTCCTGCTATAATAGCCGTCCTGCTCCTTTGGTTATTTGAAAAGGAGAGGACTTTGTCTGGCTTTGCAGGAAAAAGAGTCCCCTGCCCCCGGTTGGGGGATAGACTGACATCAGAAACTAGAACAGGAAAAGAAGGGGAAAACTCTTCTCCTGCCCCCAGGACTTGGTGCGTAGCTGGTGCCCCCCCAGGGCAGACAGTTGGCTCTGCACTCTTGTGGGGGTGAAGTTTCCCTACTCTTTTCCCCCTATGATCCCCGTTGGGGGGGGGAAACCCGTTAGTGTTTTTTCCCTTGCCCCCTTTCCGTGAGCTACGCAAATGTGAAAAAAGATCAAGCCAACAAGTGGTCCCGTTGAGATTCAACGAAATTTGCTCTTGAAAATGTTGTTAAGGAACATGCAAGTTAAATTCCACTTTTTTGTCCCTAAAAGAAGCATTCTTTTGTGTGTCACGATATGTGAAGCAGAGAGCAACTCATACAGATGCCCCCATACACTTCCCGCTAAAGGGGTTTTTGTTTTGTCATCTCTGCCCTCAGGCCGGAATCAGTATTCCAAAAAAATGGACAAGATTTGAGTCCAATCACCTGCGAATAAGACCCCATCGAGACGAAAAAATATTTGGGCTATTTTGACAGCATCAAAAAAATCCCAAATGCGTGTCCTGTAAAGGGTCACCTTACGACTTTAAACTGGCTCCATGCTCTGATGAGGTCTTGCTGTTTATTTACTTCTCACCCAACCCATCAAAGAGAGAGATTCAGTACATCCAAACTGTGGAATGTTATTCTTCCTATCACAAAGTGTCGTAAAAGCAGAAATTCGCCTACTGTGGTAGTGGGGACCCCCCTTTAGTTCTGCACCCCTGCTACTCCCCACAACCATCGTGCTTAACTGTAAAAAGTAACGACCCCCATCCTGGCAGCAAAAGCCTACACGAAAGGTATTGTGAAGAAAACACAAAAAAGCAGCAAAGAAAAAACCCATAGAACAACCAACGTATGCAGCAATTGCAAAAATAAAGCTAACATACAAATTCTTCAAGCTACTACCGCCCGCCTCCACCTCATCACTCTCCAGATGTGAGTAACAAAATCCCCTTCTGTTACTATATGCTCCAAAGCAAAAAGGCTGTACCTGGATTTTTAACTCTAGGTTTGGTAGAAGAAACCCCCCGGGAAGTACTCCGCCCTGCCAGATGACTGTGAAACAAAACCTGTAAGTTTTGCATGTGGTGGGTTTGCTGGTTTCTTTTTCTGTCTCATAAACCGCTAGAAAAAGGGGATTTTGCTACCCCTTTCTTCACTTTGGTACATTCCGACAGCACAGCTATATATATAATAATACATCTAGGTTTTTCCTTTTTCTAAATACTTTGTTTTTTTTTTATTTTTTCATTGTCCATGGGGAAAAGTGGAAAAAATCTTTCCCGTAACCCCATGCGTGTCGTATGGGCGACTAAAATGCCGGGAGCAATGGGCTAGAAACCCCCTTCCCCTGTTAATTTTACTAAAAAAGAGAAGAAAAAAATTTTATAAAAGGGGAGTTTAAATGTGCGTGGATGTAGTGCGGATGAAAAAAAAACAGATGATTCTGATTTTATGAATGAAAAGAATTGGATGTTGGCTCTAAGCAAAACAAAGTAAAGGGGGGTGGAGAGTTTCAGTGGGGGGAAAATAAAGGTTTAAAAATCTGGGTATTGGGAGTTAGAGCAAGGAAGGGTAGCCGTATGTTAAAAAAAATCAGTTTGGAAGGAAAAAAAGAGAATATAAATGTGTAAATTCAAGAATTATGTGGTTTAAAGAAAAGGGTTTTGGATGCGGAAGGGGGTATAAAAAGCGTGTATGCATGGGAAGGGGGAATGCAGGGGGAGAGAGAGGATTTTGGAGATGTTAGTGAAAGTATGGGGCCTTTTAACCAAATGAGAGGGGGAATTTTGGTAGGGACCCGAATGCTAAATAGGAGAAACTTTTAGAGAGGGGGGGTGGTAGGTAAGTTTGGGGGCCAGGGGTAAATGATAATGGGAGCCCTTTGATTTAACTTCGTATAGAAAGGGGGGGTTTTGTTATAGGTAATACATATTTAAGAAAAAGAGGATAAGTATACCGATTGATGTAGGGCGAAATGACAGTAGTTTGTTGGATTTTGTATTGGTAGATAAAAGACTGTTGAGTAGACTTCAGGATGTACATGTTTATAGAGGGGCCACAGATTTATCAGATCACTTTTAGTTGTAGTACACTGAGAGTAAAAGGTAGATGGATACAAGGAGAATAGACGCATTAGGGAAGAGAGAGGTGAAGGTTTATAAACTAAAAGAGGAGGCAGTTAGGGTAAGATATAAACAGCAATTGGAGGATAGATGGGCTAATGAGGCATAGGCAATGGGGTCGAAGAGGTATGGGGTAGGTTTAAAAATGTAGTGTTAGAGTGTTCAGCAGAAGTTTGTGGTTACAGGAAAGTGGGTGCAGGAGGAAGAGGAGCGATTGGTGGAATGATGATGTAAAGAGAGTAGTAAGGGAGAAAAAGTTAGCATATGAGAAGTTTTTACCAAAGTAGAAGTGATGCAAGGAGGGAAGAAGGTATATGGAGAAAAAGAGGAGGTTAAGAGAGTGGTGAAGCAATGTAAAAAGAGAGCAAATGAGAGAGTGGGTGAGATGTTATCAACAAATTTTGTTGAAAATAAGAAAAAGTTTTGGAGTGAGATTAACAAATTAAGAAAGCCTAGAGAACAAATGGATTTGTCAGTTAAAAATAGGAGAGGAGAGTTATTAAATGGAGAGTTAGAGGTATTGGGAAGATGGAGGGAATATTTTGAGGAATTGTTAAATGTTGATGAAGATAGGGAAGCTGTGATTTCGTGTATAGGGGAAGGAGGAATAACATTTATGTAGGAGTGAGGAAGAGCCAGTTGTGAGTGTGGGGGAAGTTCGTGAGGCAGTAGGTAAAATGAAAGGGGGTAAGGCAGCCGGGATTGATGGGATAAAGATAGAATGTTAAAAGCAGGTGGGGATTTTAGTTTTGGAGTGGTTGGTGCAATTTTTTTAATAAATGTAAGGAAGAGGGTAAGGTACCTAGTGATTGGCAGAGAGCCCTGCATAGTTCCTTTGTATAAAGGGAAAGGGGATAAAAAGAGAGTGCAAAAATTATAGGGGATAAGTCTGTTGAGTGTACCTGGTAAAGTGTATGTAGAGTTATAATTGAAAGAATTAAGAGTAAGACGGAGAATAGGATAGCAGATGAACAAGGAGGCTTTAGGAAAGGTAGGGGGTGTGTGGACCAGGTGTTTACAGTGAAACATATAAGTGAACAGTATTTAGATAAGGCTAAAGAGGGCTTTGGGGCATTTATGGTTTTGGGAAAAGGCGTATGAACAGGGTGGATAGGGGGGCAATGTGGCAGATGTTGCAAGTGTATGGTGTAGGAGGTAGGTTATGAAAGCAGTGAAGAGTTTTTACGAGGATAGTGAGGCTCAAGTTAGAGTATGTGGGAAAAAGAGGGAAATTTTTTCCCGTAAAAGTAGGCCTTAGACAAGGATGTGTGATGTCACCGTGGTTGTTTAATATATTATAGATGGGGTTGTAAGAGAAGTAAATGCGAGGGTCTTGGCAAGAGCCGTGGGTTAAAAGATAAAGAAACACACACAAGTGGGAGTTGTCACAGCTGCTCTTTGCTGATGGGCACTGTGCTTTTGGGAGATTCTGAAGAGAAGCTGCAGAGATTGGTGGATGAATTTGGTAGGGTGTGCAAAAAAAGAAAATTAAAGGTGAATACAGGAAAGAGTAAGGTTATGAGGATAACAAAAAGATTAGGTGATGAAAGATTGAATATCAGATTGGAGGGAGAGAGTATGGAGGAGGTGAACGCATTTTAGATATTTGGGAGTGGACGTGTCAGCGGATGGGTCTATGAAAGATGAGGTGAATCATAGAATTGATGAGGGAAAAAGAGTGAGTGGTGCACTTAGGAGTCTGTGGAGACAAAGAACTTTGTCTTGGAGGCAAAGAGGGGAATGTATGAGAGTATAGTTTTACCAACTCTCTTATATGGGTGTGAAGCGTGGGTGATGAATGTTGCAGCGAGGAGAAGGCTGGAGGCAGTGGAGATGTCATGTCTGAGGGCAATGTGTGGTGTGAATATAATGCACAGAATTCGTAGTTTGGAAGTTAGGAGGAGGTGCGGGTTACAAAGCTGTTGTCCAGAGGGCTGAGGAAGGGTTGTTGAGGTGGTTCGGACCATGTAGAGAGAATGGAGCGAAACAGAATGACTTCAAGAGTGTATCAGTCTGTAGTGGAAGGAAGGCGGGGTAGGGGTCGGCCTAGGAAGGGTTGGAGGGAGGGGGTAAAGGAGGTTTTGTGTGCGAGGGGCTTGGACTTCCAGCAGGCATGCGTGAGCGTGTTTGATAGGAGTGAATGGAGACAAATGGTTTTTAATACTTGATGTGCTGTTGGAGTGTGAGCAAAGTAACATTTATGAAGGGATTCAGGGAAACCGGCAGGCCGGACTTGAGTCCTGGAGATGGGAAGTACAGTGCCTGCACTCTGAAGGAGGGGTGTTAATGTTGCAGTTTAAAAACTGTAGTGTAAAGCACCCTTCTGGCAAGACAGTGATGGAGTGAATGATGGTGAAAGTTTTTCTTTTTCGGGCCTCCCTGCCTTGGTGGGAATTGGCCAGTGTGATAATAATAATAATAAAAAATCAACGAGTTATTTGCACTAAATAATATGCCATCATTCATATTCCCAGCATCTCCACCTTCGGAAGAAATACTAAAATTCACCAAGGACCTAATCAACACCTCTACGCCTGCAGCTCCAACACCATCAACAACTAGTGACGTCACTCCAACAACGTCCAATGAGAAGCCTCCATCGCCTCCACTCCTCAAAGAAACCGACCAATCAGAAGCATTTCTACCAGAAACATCCTCTCATTCGTCCATTGAAGATGAAGTAGAAAATGTACATTCACCAGCACCAACACTACCATCCCAAGACCCAAGATCCAATACTGTACTAGATGAAGATACCGACAAGTATCTTGATTGGGGTGAAATATCTTTCTGTACCACAGAAAATTATCCTCAAGAAATGGAGCCAGCTGAACTCAAATCTCACCTCATCCAAAAAACAGTCAAGTTTGTTGAACATCCTGACGTTGATTGTAAAAGTGAACTTTCAGAACTTATAAAGCATCTTGAAACATGTATCAAAGACCCTCGATATCGACACTTGTTAACTCGTCTCATGATAATTTCTACCCAACGCTTTAAACGACTTCAAAATGGATCAGCACTCACCAAGGAAAATTACTTAGTTAAGAAGAAACGCCACAATTCCAGATAACCACCAAGCCATTATGAAATGACCAATCAACGTTGAGCTCCTCCCTTGTCGCCTGCAGCCACCAATCACCATCAAGAAGCAGCAATCTTCCATCCAGCAAGTTGCAGTCAGCTCCTACAGAGTTCCTGTTGTCTCTACATCGTCTTTTATCATTGTTATCCAGGCTTAGCAGTTGGGTCTAGTCCTGACTCTTCTCTCTTCGACTCAAGACATTCCTCTCACCGTCTATTCTTCGCACTGTCCCCACTTGCCCCTCGCCCCTCGTGGGTACTTACCTGTGAGTCCGATCTGATCTGATCTCTGGTTAGTGTGACTTTGTCAATGGTCCAAGTCGGACCGAAACGTCGTCGTAAGCTTCTCTCTTTTATGTGCAGGTTATTTGTGTATTTTTGAAAATATTCCAAATATTTTGGGTATTATGTGAGAGCAAAGGCCAAATATTTTGCAACATTCCAAGAATTAACAAACTTTATTTTTTTGTGAAATAAAGATAAGCTATTTAGAGGAAAGCAAACCATGAGAAATTCGTATAAGCATTGTTCTCTCGGCACCAAGTGTCCAAACAACCTTACGTCGTCCCATATAGGACCACCTTCCTGCCAAAGGGCATTTTCGGTAATTCAGTCCTTTCTCAGTCTTTTCTCAGTTGTTGTTTGAGGTATCTTATTGATAAATATTTACAGTAACTAGAGAAAATACTTCATCTTGTGCACCAAAATTGAAGGAAATCTGACAGTAAACAAAAAAGCAACAATTAATTGCCTTTTCGCATCCTCAATATGGACCAACAAACTTTTGATCGAGCTTGGGCATTGCAGATATTTTATTAAAGTTAGTCAGCATAACTCTTGAACCTACTTTAATTTTGGTTGGCTTTGCTCGAGTATTAGTGACTCTTGTAAATTCTGCTGTTGATTTATGAAGTGTTTCTCGGATTCTTCTAAAAATACCTTGAGCTAAGCTGGTACGAGTTGCTATGAAATCATCAGGATTGTAATTTGGTTTCGGATTAGAATATAACAACTCATATGGTAAAGGCTTATCTACACCTTGCAATGCATAATGTGAAGTATCACCTATAGGAGCATTGTCAGCAGAATTTATTGCACACTCAACATCTGGTATAACTTCATCCCAGGTTGCACTATTGTGAGTGATAGCGACTCTCAACACACAGAATACTTCTTACTGAAGGAATGGACAGGCTCGGAGGAGTGGATGGTCTCTCCCCGGATGAAATAGTTAATGCTATGACAAGAAATACAAGCAAGGGAGAAACGGATCTTACTATCTCTTACAAAATATAATGATTGCTCAACATACAATTCTTTACCTTGCAAGAATCACTGTCAACTAGAATATTATCACCACCTGGAACACAAGAGACAACAATTGACACTCTAGTAAGTGCTCTAGCTATGACAGAAATGTCTTTCTGCAGGTCTGTGACATCAATTAGGGTTGGCATAACTCATTTCAAGTAGTCGTTTTTCAACAAGGCGACGACCCCTGTGGAGGAACTACCACTTGAACAAGGAGCCATTGCAGGGATAGTAGTCTCAGTGCCCAAGGTTGTCTGAGGTTCCTCTGTTATCCGAAATAACTGTACACTATCCTGCATGCAAGATATTGTAAAGACTGGATTCCAGACAGGAGAGACCGTTGGACCAGTGCCTAACTGCTCGGTTACGTTAATAGCTAATGCACATATCTATAAGGACCTAATCTGAACTTGAAGTACACAAGTGCAACTAATGTGACATTTTTATTTTGGCAACGTTTCACTCTCCAGGAACTTTGTCAAGCCGTTACAAACCATATATGGACAGAGGGTATATATAGGCCTTGAGTGAGGTGTAATACTAGTGGTAGTAGTAGTAGTAGTATTAAGTTGTAGTAGTAGCAGTAATACAATTAATTTGCACATGAATAAAAAGATATAAAAGCTATTACTTGGGTAGCATAAAAATAAGTAAGACAAATATTTCTATTGGAAGTAAAATTAGAGAAGGTCTGCTGCAGTGCTCATCCTCTGTAATGTGCTTGTGTAGTATTAACAGGAGAGACTATGTGATGGCAGGGTTTACTGTTTTCAGGAGGATTCTTGCTAAGACTTCAGAGATGGTGAAGCTGTCTTTGTTTTGTTTAATTGTATTAGAAACTGCGATTAGTGAAGATTCAAGGCACTTGCGTCTGCGAAAATTAGTTTCTTTGATCACTAATTGGGCGTCCCTGAATTTCATGAGATGATTGGTGGAATTCTGGTGTTGTACACAGGCGTTGTTCAAGTTATCAATCTTACAGGCATAAATGTATTCATTGAGGCGGTTGTCGAGGTTTCTTGCTGTTTCACCTACATAAATCTTGTCGCAGCCTCCACAGGGTACAGTGCAAACCTCTGCATTGACTGGTTCGTGGTGCTTTGATTTTGTCATGGTTAGATCCTTTATTGAAGTGCTGGAAGCGAAGTTTACCAGAAACCTACAAATAAAAATGATCTCACACACTTCTATTCCAGTCAAGATACTAAGACCAAAAGAGGCATCATCATCGGATTCTTCCTAAGAGCATACCGAATTTGTAGTCCTGAGTTTCTTGACGAGGAATATACATACATTCACCAAACCTTCACTGATTTACATTTTTCCTTCCTTTTTCATCAAAGACTGCAAGAAAAGAGCTCTTCAGATCATTAATTCTTCACGCACCAACACCACTCCCAACAAAGATATAATTCTTCCCAACAGCCAGGTTGCAATGAACGTTTCTAAATTACTTTTACAAGCTAACACCAGAGTCGCCATCGCTTCCAGCACTTCAATAAAGGATCTAACCAGGATAAAATCAAATCACCATGAACCGGTCAACGCAGGAGTTTACACTATACTATGTGGAGGCTGCGACAAGATATATGTAGTTGAAACAGCAAGACACCTCGACAACCGTCTCAATGTACACATTTATGCCTGTGTAAACGATAACTTGAACAACGCCTGTGTACATCATTGGAATTCCACCAATCATTTCATGAAATTCAGGGACGCCCAATTAGTGATCAAAGAAACTAATTTCCACAGACGCAAGTGCCTCGAATCTTCACTAATCGCTGTTTCTAATACAATTAAACAAAACAAAGACATCTTCACCATCTCTGAGGTCTTAGCAAGAATCCTCCTGAAAACAGTAAACCCTGCCATCACATAGTCTCTCCTGTTAATACTACACAAGCACATTACAGAGGATGAGCACTGCAGAAGACCTTCTCTAATTCTACTTCCAATAGAAATATTTGTCTTACTTATTTTTATGCTACCCAAGTAATAGCTTTCATATCTTTTTACTCATGTGCAAATTAATTGTATTACTACTACTCCTACAACTTAATACTACTACTACCACTAGTATTACACGTCACTCAAGGCCTATATATACCCTCTGTGTCCATATATAGTTTGTAAAGGCTTGACAAAGCTCCTGGAGAGCGAAACGTTGCCACAATAAAAATGTCACATTAGTTGCACTTGTGTCCTTTTACTTTACATATTGTCGGCAATTCTGCTAACATTATAATTTGAACTTCACAGTCTGCAGCACTTTGACAGATCTCGGAAACAAGTGTTTTAGAATCTCAGGTTCAAGTGTTGAAGAAGGAGGTTCTACTTCTTCAGGAGGAAAATAGGAGGCTGAAGCATCGCCTAGAGGGGTTTGGGAGTGAGTGCGAGATGGATTTAGCTGGTAAGAAGGAAATGGTCACTAGCAGTGAGAGTGGCAGCCACTTTAAGTGGCAAGTGGTTCACAGTTCAGGAAGAGGGAAGATAAGGAAGGTTAACAGAGAATATATGAAGGTAGGAAATCGATTCTCTGTTCATCAGGACGAGTGTACTTCAGTGGTTAGTGAGGTTGAAGGTGCCACTGATTCCCCTGCTAATCAACATAAGAATATTCTAATTGTAGGAGAATCTCAGATAAGATTTATGGACCGTGCTTTTTGTAACAGAGATAGAAAGGTCAGACAGAGGGTGTGCCTTCCTGGAGCTGGTATTGGTGACATAGTCAGCAGGTTTGATAATATTATGTCAGGTAATGAGAACATGCCCATTATCTGCCTTAGTGCTGGGGGTAATGACATTGGGAAGGGCAGGAGACAGAAGCTGCTGGATAAGTATGGGTCAGCCATAGAAGTAGTTAGGTCTAAGGGACAGATCCCAATCATATGTAGCATCATGCCTAGAATGGGAGTGGGCAATGAGTGGATGTCTAGGGCAACTGGTATCAATTGCTGGCTAGACAGGTACTGCAAGGAACTTGCAGTCCCATTCATTGATAACTGGGACAAATTCTATGGCAAACGTGATATGTGTGCAAGGGATGGGGTTCATCTCTCTGGGGCTGGAGTGGTTGCATTAGTCAATGTGATTGAGGGGGTAATTGATGACTTGTCTAGGACTTTATGCTGATAGATTATAGAGATACAGGTGTTTGTGGGAAACAATCAGGCTGCAGTGTTAGGGTTGAAAACAGCAGATATTACCGGGATACCTCAGGGATATGTTTAAAAGACAATATTCAAAATAAAGTTGCTAGTAAAGGCAAATCAATTGATCAACAAGCACAGAGAGATAGAGGGCAACTAGTGACTAAATCCCTTAAGGTTTACTATACAAATAGTAGGAACTTAAGGAAAAAGATAGATGAGCTAAGATTACTTGCAAGTGCAGGTAATCTAGATATTATTGCTAAAACAGAGACCTGGTTCAACCTGAAAGATAGAATGCAACATACAAGGTTACAAACTATTCCACACTGATAGGGTCAACAGGAAAGGTTGGTGGAGTGGCAATGTATGTCAGAGTTAATTTAAATTGTTTTCTTAGACAAGATATAAGATTAAAAACATCGAACACAGAATCGGTTTGGCTACAGTTTCTCGTGGTTCGTGACAAATTAATTTTGGGTGTGATTTATAGGCCCCCAAACCTTGATAGGTAGTGCATTAAGCTGTTATGGGACTAAATTCATAAGGCATCTAGATATGAAAATGTTGTGATAATGGGAGATTTTAACTTTAGACAAATTGAATGGAACAATATAACAGGAAATCTTGAGTCTAGTAACTTTCTTGATACGGTTCAGGATTGCTTTATAGAACAGTTTGTGACAGAACCAACTAGAGGTTCTTGTCAACAAAGAATCACTAATTAATAATCTTGAGGTTAATGATGAGCTTGGGGAAAGTGATCACAAATCGCTTAGTTTCAACATTTTGAGGAATTTCCCAGATAACTGCAATCAATTCTCTGTCCCAGACTTTCGCTTGGCCGATTTTATGGGACTGAGAAATTACCTGGGTGGGTTAAATTGGGATGACCTGACTATGGGTCAGGTAGGTGATCTTGGTTGCCAATTTGACATTTTTCAGAGCATAGTTCTAGCTTCTCAGACAACTTTTGTTCCGAATAGGGAAGTTAGATCTAACAAGAATGATCCCAAATGGATGAACAATAGATTAAAACATCTCATTGGTCAAAAGAGAGGCATATATAGGCGTATCAAAAGAGGGGATGGGCAGTTAAGAAATCAATATATTCGATTAAAGAGAGAGAGAAAAAAAAGGAATAAGAAAAGCAAAAATGGATTATGAGGCTAAGGTCACAAGGAATTCAAAGACTAACCCAAAAGGGTTCTTTCAGGTATACAGATGTAAGATTAGGAACAAGATAGGCCCACTTAAGAGTAATTCAGGTCAGATCACTTACAGTGATAAGGATATGTGTGAAATTTTCAATACCTACCTCCTCTCAGTTTTTACCTAAGAAATACTAGCAAAATTCCTGAAATAAATTATATAGAACAGGAGGATAATAAACCATGCACGATTGCAGTAACTAGTGACATGGTCCTCAGATAAATAGAGAAACTAAAATCTAACAAATCCCCAGGTCCTGATAAACTGTTTGCAAGGGTGTTAAAGGAATGTAAAGAAGAACTTAGCATACCTTTGGCTAATCTTTTTAACATATCACTACAAACTGGCATAGTGCCTGATAAGTGGAAAATGGCAAATGTAATTCCCATTTACAAGGCAGGTGACAGGTCCTTAGCTTCGAACTATAGACCAACAAGCCTTACCTCCATAGTGGAAAAATTTATGAAATCAATAATTGCCAAAGCAATTCATAGCCATCTTGACAGACAAAAACTGATTAATGAATCTCAACATGGTTTTGCAAAGGGGCATTTCTGTCTTACGAATTTACTAACTTTTTCCACTAAGGTGTTTGAGGAGGTAGATCATGGTAATGAATATGATATTGTGTATATGGAATACAGTAAGGTTTTTGATAGAGTTCCACACCAGAGGCTATTAAGGAAACTTAAGTCACACAGAATAGGAAGAGAAATTTTTTCCTGGGTAGAGGCATGGCTGACAAATAGGCAGCAGAGAGTTTGCATAAATTGGGAGAAATCAGAATGGGGGCACGTCACAAGCGGTGTTCCTCAGGGGTCAGTGTTAGGCCCGTTGTTGTTCACAATTTACATAAACGACATAGATGACGGAATAAATAGCGACATAAGCAAATTTGCTGATGACATCAAAATAGGCTGTTCATTTCATTCTAATGAGGCCACTAGAGCACTTCAGGATGATTTGAATAGACTGATGCAATAGTCGGAGAAGTGGCAGATGCAGTTTAATATTGACAAATGCAAAGTTCTAAATGTTGGACAGTTAAATAACCACGCCACATATAAACTAAATAATGTAGATCTTAGTACTACTGATTGAGAAAAGGATTTAAGAGTTCTGGTTAGCAGTAATCTGAAACCCAGACAACAGTGCATACAGTGCTAACAGAATCCTTGGCTTCATATCTAGAAGTATAAATGAAAGAAGTCCTCAGGTTGTTCTTCAACTCTATTTATCCTTGGTTAGGCCTCATTTAGATTATGCTGCTCAGTTCTGGTCACCATATTACAGAATAGATACAAATGCATTGGAACACGTACAGAGGAGGATGAGAAGGATGATCCCATGTATCAGAAATCTTCCCTATGAGGACAGACTGAGGGCCCTGAATCTGCACTCTCTCGAAAGGCGTAGAATTAGGGGGGATATGATCGAGGTGTATAAATGGAAAACAGGAATAAATAAAAGAGATATAAACAGCGTGCTGAAAATTTCATGCCAAGACAGGACTCGTAGCAATGGTTTCAAGTTGGAAAAATTCAGATTCAGGAAGGATATAGGAAAGCACTGGCTTGGTAATAGAGTTGTGAATGAGTGGAACAAACTCCCGAGTACAGTTATTGAGGCTAAAACGTTGTGTAGTTTTAAAAATAGGTTAGATAAATACATGAGTTGGTGTGGGGGGTGTGAGTTGGACCTGACTAGCTTGTGCTACTGGGTCTGGTGCTGTGCTCCTTCCTTAAGTGGAAGTGACCTGACTAGGTTGGTCATTGGGTTAGTCAGGGAGGGGACATGGATCTGCTTCACCTGGGTCAGTAGGCCTGCTGCAGTGTTCCTTCTATCTTGTGTTCTTATGTTTTAACTAGTATATTGCCTAAGAACTAGACATTGTCTTTCAGTCGGTTAGGGACCATTAGGCTTTTTCACAGGTACAACATTGGCCTGACTGACGTTATTCACTAAGTCATTTCTGGCATTGCTCAAAGGTAGCTGAGACATGATTTCAAAGAATTTACACGAAGACAATGAAAGCAACGAATAACAAAAGAAAGTATGACACAAGGTAGCTGAACTGAAATTAAAGATTCTTAATGTTACTATAATCTAAATTACTCTTAATTCAGTAAGGAAATGTTGATAATATAATTGTAAATCAATGCAAAAAATATAAAATAAATTCACTAAATTGTATGCAAATGGAAATAAGCTGGAGAAACAAATTTGATAAAGATGGCACAAAAACAAAATAAACTATAATGATAACACAACTAAATTAATACGCTGTATTATACTGAGAATATTACACTGAGATATAATGTATCACAAGATTAACAGTATAAAACAAATATGTAAAGGAAATAATCACTGTGGAACAGTTAAATTACATAAAAAGTCATTTGCAGAATTAGTCAATGTATCAATAAATATTTTACACAGAGAAAACATAACTTAGAAAAATAATAAAAATTCAAGAAATAACTGGTTTAAACACTTTAACTCTTAATCTTAAATAAGACAAAACAAATTACTCAGAACCAGAGCAATAATAATATTGAACTTTAAGAACTACACTAAGAGTGAAGTTGTTACAAGAACTTTCAATAATACAGAACTGGGAATTTAACACAAAGTTGCAGGATCAAGATATAACATTATTGTTCACTCACGGAATTTATTGTATAAAAGCTTCTTGTTCCAGACCACAAGGATCTGGTGGCCTGGTGGCTAAAGTTCTTGTTTCACACGATGAGGGTCTGGGTTCGATTACCAGCCAATGTAGAAATAGTGGGCACGTTTCTTTACACCTGTTATCTATATTCATCCATCTGTGAAATGGGAACCTGGGTGTTACTAGACTGGTGTGGGTCGCATCCTGGGACAATGACCTAATTTGCGGGAAATGTTCAACATAACAAGTGACTTTCTATATAATAGTATGTCACTGATGTCAGCTATGATCTGTATACCTTGTACATGCACTGGTAGTAAATAAAGATATTATTATTATTATTATTATTACTATGGTCTTGCTATGAACAAAAGTTAAATAAATCGCTTGCTTTTGCAGGCAAGATATGGTACTACAGTCTGTAAAAGGTTCAAACAGGTGAGACACTACATATATGAAATAGTTAACACAAAATTAATGGTACACACATAGTTAAATTGGTAAACACAAAGAAATGTAATGAAAATAAGGTAAGACAAGAAAATAATAATAGTAATAATAATAATAAATAATAATAATAATACGCAATAATGAAATAAAGGAGATTACACAACACTTAAGAACACTGATGAGAAAATAAAAGCATTTCTGCGCACAATTGACAAATAATAAATGTGCACATGAGAAAATAATATTTACTTCAGGTTTAGAGAATTGAAAACTAAAACTATATGTATGTATGTATATATATTTATATATATATATATTTATATATATATATATAAATATATATATATATATATATATATATATATATATATATATATATATATATATATATATATATATATATATATATATATATATATACATACATTATATATATATATATATATATATATATATATATATATATATATATATATATATATATATATATATATATACATACATATATATATATATATATATATATATATATATATATATATATATATATATATATATATATATATATATATATATATATATATATATATATATATGTCGTGCCGAATATGTAAAACTGGTCAATTAGCAAGAACTCATTTCAAATTAAATCCTTTCTAAAATTTTCTCTTATACGTTTAAAGATATATTTTTCTCATTAATGTTAATGTAAAAAAATTTAATTTTGCTCCAAAAGAATCTTAGAAAACTTACCTAACCTTATTATAACAAGAACGATTTATTTTAGCCTAACCCAACTAAATATATTTTAGATTTGTTTACAATAATTTAATACTAAACAAACACAGTGAAATATATTTTTTTTGTTAGGTTCAGAATGATCTTGGCGAAATTATTGCATACACAAATTTTCACTTGTCCTATATGGCAAGATGAGCATTGCTATTTAAGCCAAGATCGCAAGTTCTGCCTATTCGGCACGACATATATATATATATACAGTGGTCCCTCAATAATCGTCCGGCCTGAAAGTGGTCCATTTCGGAAATAGTCCTGTTTTTTCGTCAAATATTGGCTCGCAAATGGTCCGGTAACTCGCTAATAGTCCTAATAGTCCTTCGTCCCGGACGCGTACTCATGCTCTGAGCCGCCTCGGCCTTTCCTTCCCAGCCAGTGTGCCATTGTTTACCAGTGAATGACGGTCCCCTCACATGCTCTTATGAAATATTTCATAATATTCCAATTGGGACTTGCAAATGAGTGGATAGAGTTATCAGAGCTTATTTCTTGAGTAGCATTGAGGACTGGGTTGGGAAAATGTTTCGTTAGTGGGATGAATTGTAAAGGACCTGACGAGCATGGGCCAACAGGCCTGCTGCAGTGATCCTCCTTTCTTATGTTCATCAACCACTATCAAAACTGCTTCCACTCTACCACCACCATCTTTGTATTTTTCTACAAACTTTTTCATAAATTATGTGTTTCTCACATTCTTTACCAAAGGGCTGGCACTAGATGGTAGTGATGGTGGTAGAAGGTAGTAGTGATGATGGTAGAAGGTAGTAGTGATGGTGGTAGAAGGTAGTAGTGATGGTGGTAGAAGGTAGTAGTGATGGTGGTAGAAGGTAGTAGTGATGGTGGTAGAAGGTAGTAGTGATGGTGGTAGGTAGAAGGTAGCAGTGATGGTGGTAACAGTTGTAATAGTGGTAGAAGGTCGTAGTGATGGTGGTAGTGGGTTCCTTCTTTAGTGATTCAGTGATTCTACCAACTCCTCCAATGTTGTTGGAGTTATATAGGGCTACAAAAACCACCGCCGCCTCATCACCATTATGGACAGCTTACACTCAGTGGCCCTTATATACCCAACAACAACACAATACAACACCTCTCGTGACATACGTAATGACTTACTTTATTCATTCTAGAGTATATTCCATGTTTCTATGTTATTAATATTGTTTATTATGTCATATTAGTTGAATTCTGATAGATAAATAAGCCATAGAGTTGATATTAGTGTCATATTCTCCAACAATAAACTTGCCATCCCTCCCTCACACAAACAAATAGCCAATAAGAACATAACAATGGAAGAACACTGCAGTTCTGAACAATAAAATGGTATAAAATACCAGTTCTACTGGCCCATACAAGGCAGGTCCTTATCAAAATGACCTCCACCCAAAGCTACCCAAGAATTTACTCCCGTACCCAATGACACAAATCAAACTCAGCTCCTCCAACACGTATATTTGTCCAATCTCTTCTTAAAGCTACCCAAGGTTCTAGTCTCGATCACCCTACTGGTAAGTGTGATGTTAAGTAAAAGGACACAAGTGCAACTAATGTGACATTTATTGTGGCAACGTTTCGCTCTCCAGGAGTTTTATCAAGCTCCTGGAGAGCGAAACGTTGCCACAATAAATGTCACATTAGTTGCACTTGTGTCCTTTTACTTTACATAGTCGGTAATTCTACCAACTTTATTACAAGTGTGATGTTAAATAAGAACTTAAGAAAGTAGGAACACTGCAACAGGCCTGCTGGCCCATACTAGGCCAGTCCTTCACAAATCCAACCCACTAACAGAACAAATGCTATCCAAGCAATAAGCTCAGGTGCAAGTCCGACTCAAATCCAACCCCTTTCACTCGTGTAATTATCCAACCTAAATTTGAAACTACCCAAGCCATAGCTTTTAGAACATTGGAAAGAAGGAACACTGCAATAAGCCTGTTGGCCCATATTAGGCCGGTCCTTCACAAATCCAACCCACTAATAGAACAAATGCTACCCAAGCAATAAGCTCAGGTGCAAGTCCAACTCAAATCCAACCCCTCTCACTTGTGTATTTATCCAACCTAAATTGGAAACTACCCAATGTTTTAGCTTAGATCACCCTACTAGGCAGACCGTTCCACTCATCAACTACCCCTATTACCAATGTTCATTTATACATTTTATTAGTGCCCTAGAGTCCTCATGGAGGGGGATTCCCCTTCCAAATAACCTATCTTCCCTCTCTCCTCCTCCCTGTCTTCCATTCATCAGCAACAGCCTTCAATAAAGGTAACTGTCATGTTGAATGTTCATTCTTTTGTGCATGTAAATCTATCTTTTAGGTAAAAAAAAAAATTTGTTGATACTTCTGGGTGTCTGGAACGAATTAATTGGATTTACATTATTTCTAATGGGGAAAATTGATTCGAAAATCGTCCATTTCGATAATAGTCCCACTTCCAGGAACGGATTATGGACGATTATTGAGGGACCACTGTATATATATATATATATATATTATATATATTTTATATATATATATATATATATATATATATATATATATATATATATACAGGAAGGCCCCGCTTTACGGCGTTTCACTTTATGGCGTTCCGCTAATACGGACATTTCAAATTATGACCAAAACTCGCTATACGGCTCCCCCCACCTGACTTTCTAATACGGTCACCGTGCCCCACCCTGTTTGTTTACATTCTCCATGAGCTCAGTAAGCACTAAGTCTCTCCATTTTGTCTGGAAACTCCAAAATTTCAAATGTTTTTAAAAGTTATTTCATATTTTATATACTCTGATAATTATACTTATGTATACCTGTACCTAAATAAACTTACATACTGTGCTG
>NC_069427.1:1634795-1691174 GCF_026875155.1 Cherax quadricarinatus
AAAGTTCCCCTTTTAAACTCGAAAATTTTACTACACGGGGACTTCACTTTTTTTCCCTGCCAAAACCCATACCACTAACTATTCCTATTTAAAGTCCAAACTGCTCCCTCCACTGCAGTTTGCCAGTGCTCCACCCCACACCTACATAAGTGAACCCCACCCCTAGCATACATGTCATTTCTGCCATAGAAAGGTCCCAGTTGTCAATGAATGTTACCGCATTTTTCCTTACAGTATTTGTCCAGCCAGCAATTGACACCAATTGCCCTGGACAACCATTCATTTCCAACTCCCCTCCTTGGCAAAATACCACATATGAGAGGGTTCCACCCTTACTTCTAATTATTTCTATTGCTGACCTATACCTGCTAATCAGGTCCTCACTCCTACGTCTGCCAACATCGTTGCCTCCAGCACTGAGACAGATAATAGGATTGCTCCCATTACCACTCATGATGTCATCCAGACGGCTAACAATATCCTCCATCCGAGCCCCAGGAAAGCAAACTCTCTGTCTCCTACTCCTGTCCTTCAAGCAGAACGCCCTATCCATATACCTAACTTGGCTATCGCCAACAACAACAATATTCTTACCTTCCTTAATGTCTTTCGTCGTGTCGTTCCCAGTAGTCGACTCACATTCGTCGGGTAGCACTGAGAATGTATTGGATGTTTCCACAACAGTTTCCACGGCAGTCTCTTTCTTCTCCATCGTTTCTACCTTTCCATTCGTCTTCTTGATCGTCAACTTCTTTCCCTGCTGTCCAGCCACTGACCAGTTTCCCTTCTTGACCTGAGGACTCAAAACAGGAGGACTACTCCGAATCTTTTTGTTTTCCTCGGTCAGTCGCCGAATTTCCATATTCGCCAACCTCAATTCTTCCTTTAGCTGTTGGTAAAGTTGCTCGATGAAGGGCATCTTGCTTCAGTTCTAGAGAGCGCGCAAACAGGTCTTCACAGAGCCAAGTACACGTCAACACTGCGCAAAAGCCAACTCAATCAGGAGCTACTGCGCAGCACGTCCGCACGGCCCAATAGCGATGCATTTAGGACCTTGTCGTAGTGATCCAATAGTTGAGACAGACAGGAGTGACCTGTTCTAAACCCATGTTGCCCTGGGTTGTGTAACTGATGGGTTTCTAGATGGGTGGTGATCTTGCTTCTTAGGGCCCTTTCAAAGATTTTTATGATATGGGATGTTAGTGCTATTGGTCTGTAGTTCTTTGCTGTTGCTTTACTGCCCCCTTTGTGGAGTGGGGCTATGTCTGTTGTTTTTAGTAACTGTGGGACGACCCCCGTGTCCATGCTCCCTCTCCATATGATGGAAAAGGCTCGTGATAGGGGCTTCTTGCAGTTCTTGATGAACACAGAGTTCCATGAGTCTGGCCCTGGGGCAGAGTGCATGGGCATGTCATTTATCGCCTGTTCGAAGTCATTTGGCGTCAGGATAACATCGGATAGGCAGAAGCCGCTTTCCATACTCTCAAACAGGACATTGAAAACTCAGTAGTTCAAGCCATTGATGAGTCCCTACCATTCGAAGTGGAAACGGATGCATCTGACATTGCCATTGCTGCAGTCTTATCTCAGGCAGGACGACCAGTAGCCTTCTTTTCGAGAACTTTTCAAGAATCAGAGAAATGTTACGCTGCTGTAGAAAAGGAAGCCCAGGCCATCATAGAAGCAGTTCGCCACTGGAGGCATTATTTAACTGGTAGACATTTCACCATAAGGACTGACCAACGGTCCGTGATGTATATTTTCGACAAGAAGCACAAAAGTAGGATAAAGAATGACAAGATATTACGCTGGAGGATGGAACTATCGTGTTATGACTTTGATATTCTGTACGACCGGGTCAAGAAACATCTCACCTGATGCATTCTCTAGGTCCCACTGTGGAGCAGCATGTCATGATTTGCAATCACTCTCAGCGCTCCACAAGGCTTTGTGTCACCCAGGAGTTACACGCCTGTACCATTTTGTCAAATCAAAGAACATGCCCTACTCAGTGGAAGATGTGCGACAAGTGATCAGAGCATGCAGAGTATGTGCAGAGTGCAAGCCAAACTTTCATCAGCCAGAGAAGACTCATCTCATAAAATCCACCCAGCCTTTCGAAAGATTGAATATAGATTTCAAAGGACCTCTACCAAGCACAAATCAGAATAGGCATTTCCTTAACATAGTAGATGAATATTCAAGGTTTCCCTTTGTATTCCCCTGTGCAAATATGGCTGCTTCAACTGTTATTAGTTGTCTTTACAGTTGTTCTCTATTTTTGGTATGCCAGCTTATATCCATTCAGACAGGGGATCCTCGTTCATGAGTAACGAACTTCAGGAGTTTTTGGCTAACAAAGGTATTGCCTGCAGCAGAACAACAAGCTACAACCCTCAAGGCAATGGTCAAGTGGAGCGGTTCAATGGTACTATATGGAAGGCAGTTACAATGACATTGAAGTCGCGCAATCTACCTGTTCAACACTGGCAAACTGTCCTACCTGATGCTCTTCACTCTATTAGATCATTGCTGTGCACAGCTACTAATGCAACCCCTCATGAAAGACTCCTCAACTATTCACGTCGTTCCTCTACGGGAGCCTCCGTGCCCACTTGGTTATGTCATCCTGGACCCGTTCTCCTGAAGAGTCACCGTAGGATGAACAAGACGGATCCTTTAGTGGAAGAGGTAGAGCTCCTGCAAGCTAATCCATATTACGCCCACATTCGCTACCAAAAAATTTGGTGAAGAGACTACAGAAATCTACAAGACATTTAGCCCCAGTTGAAATCCCCATTAGTGGGGAATCTCAAGATAACCAATAGATGTAAAGATGCTTCTTTTCTCTGGAAAAGCCCCTTGAGACTACCCCTATGGAAATAGGGGAAATTCTGCTCCAGCAGTTAATCAAACCCCGCTGGAAAATATCGAACCTGGTGAAGAGGCTCAAGGGGTACGAAGGTCGGGACGTGTACGTCGCCACCTAACAGTTTGGGGGATTACTGTCTCTGATATTTTTTGAAGGGGGAGATTGTAGTGATACTGGTCCTGTGGGGAGCAGCGCAGGATAATACTGCACCACCTCTGGGGGCCCCTTTAAAAACAACAACAGTTTGGTGTGTGTCATGGGTGCCAATACATTGTGTGTGATTCTCTCCTCCTCTATCTATATATATATTAGTGATGGGGCAGAATTAACATGGTGAATTTAAATATGTGGCCTGTATTATAACTTTTTTTTCTTGACATAGCAAGACATCACCATCCCTGTAGAAGCCATTATTAGATGTACTAGTCATTATATTTTGTTGTTGCAGAAGTACTAAAAAGATTCTATGTTCAATAAAGCCTAAGATAAGGCCTGTGTTTCTATCACAACAATTACAAAACAAATTCTGGACACAAAAAGAGCGAAACACCAACGTCAAAGACCTGGGAGTGATTAGTCCGGGACCCACCTTCAAGGACCATAACATTGTATCAACGCATCTCTAAAAAATGAAGGAGGGATAATGAGAACCTTCAAAACTAGGGGCCACCCCTTGATACACTTTTAGTCATTTGCTCTATCTAGGCGGGAAAATATTGCTGCCACTAACGCACCTTTCAAGCAGGTAAAATTGTTTGACCTAAAAAAATGTACAGAAAACCTTCCCGGGCGCACATAACGGGATAAAACACCTCAATTACTGGGAGCGCTTGAGGTTCCTAAACCTGTTTTCCCCTAAATGAGGCGGGAGAGATACAGATTATATACATCGGAAAAAACCCTAGGGGGGACTATACCGAACTTCACACAAAATCACTTTACGAAAGCAAAAAGACTTGGCAAAGATGAAAACATCCCCCCAATGAAAAGCGGGGGGTGTCACTAGCACGTTAAGGACCTACAAAAAGTGTCAGGGGCCCCGAGACTGTTCAACTTCCCCCCAGAACAAAAGGGGGGTTACCAACAGCCCCCTGGCAGTCTTCAACTGGCACGGAAGCACCTAAAGTCGGTGCCTACCAGGGCGTGGGTTTACGTTGGTTTTCGTGCAGCCACAGCAAAAAGCCGGTTGAAAACCTGATGCACCAGGGGCCTGGTCCAGACCGGGCCGCGGGGCGTTTACCCCCAAAATCCTCCAGGTAAAACCCAGGTAAAAATCCCGGAGCAGGACATCGAAATGAGATGGGGAATGGGGGAAAAAAGGAGCAAACAATACCCACCCTTTTTATTATGTGTGAAACCCGCGATTAATTGGTATTTTGGTAGCAGGTTCAATGGTATTTCTTCTGAGGGGTTTTTTACTTTATTGTTAAGTCGTGGTGGTACCAGGCTTGGGGTTGTGCCCAGGCCCTGGAGGGCCATCCCCCCCCAGAGGACTACTAAGCCTTTTGTCTTCTGCCAGGCGGGGTGTGAGAGTGAAGTGGGGACCACTTCCCCCAACTTGGACAGGCCCAGAGGGGCCCCTTTAGGGTGCGAAAAATAACTAAGCTGGCAGACAGCATGGGGGTTTTGTGCAGACAGTAAGGGTGTCTATCCTAGGTTCCTACACATTGCTGCTATGTATGATAATTTATGTAACTGATTTGTGTATACCTGAATAAACTTACTTACTTATTTCTTAATAGCTGGGCCACCTACCACTTGTCACCCCAACATGACAATACTGGTGGTAAAAGAAATCATCTCTCTTGTGGGAACAGGGACGGGGACACAAAATAAAAACCTATGTATACATATGAACATAAAAAAAAAAAATTTCCCAAAATGAGGAAGAAAAAAATGTAAAACATGTTTTGAGAAAAATTTTTTAACACACGAATAATCTTTCTCAATCTTCTCGCAATGCTGAAATAATTATAGAACACCGATGTGAATATGTGATGTCGGGGCGTGATGTCGCTAGGTGACGTCGCAGCACTGGACGTCTCAAACATCTCGAGGTGCATCAGGCGACATCGTGACGTATGAAGTCGGGCAGCTCATAGGGATGCAATTGTGCTGGGAGCCCGCCCCAGCTGGGCCGGGGGCTCTGGCTTGGGAACTCACATGGCTTTTTGATCCACGTGAATCGCCCCCACCAATGTGGCGATGGGGTCCCGGGCATCTCATCTACTGGGGTGCTGATCCACGTAGCTTCGAGGGTCTCGGGGACTTGGATACAAGCTCTCGCAATGAATTCACTGGTAAACAGAGAAACAAGCAGAGGGAGGGGCAGTGGTGATGGTTATGGGAGGCTGGGTAAGGTGAAGAAAAGATAAGATTTTGTTGGGTTTTTTAAACCCCAGGGTTAGCCACCCGGATAAACCCCAAAAAAGTCAGTTTCGTCATCGAGGACTTTTTAACTTTTTTCCATTGGGGTCCTTTTCTTTCCCCCCGGGTCAACCCCCAACCGTACTAACACCCCGGTACCATTTCTGAGGGGAAAAAGGCAAAAGGTGTAAGGAAACTTGTCGAAAAGTTTTCCCCCCCCGGGGAAACGAACCCGGGGGCCCTTGTGTGTGAAGTGGGGGGCTTTAGCACCAGGCCACCGGGGGGGGCAAGGAAAGGCCACTTCCCCCTCTCCCAAACACGGGGACACCCCCCTGGATGCAAAATAAAAAAACCACCTGGGGTTTTCTGAAATAGCGTGCTGATGAAAAACAAAAGCAGAACTAAAGTGATCTGAACACGTGACTTAGAAAAGGGTGGGATGTGTAGCGTGAGGGCACTGGCATCATGAAATAAGTCAATACATACTTCTGGATATTCGCCTGGAACGCCCCGGCCCAATTCCTGACTTAGGAAAAAAAAATCCGAGAAAATCATTTTTTTTCATTGTTTTCCCCATGGAACTAATGATTAGTGCGTTAACCTCACTAAACCCGTTTTCTCTTACGACGACCAGAAAACAGTTAAAAAGGGAAGAAGAGTAACTATTTTATATGAAGGAAAGGGTCGTGAACATCGTCTATTTGGCAATATTATTCCCCTAGATATTTATTTTGTTTCTATGTTATTTATTTGTTTATTATGTCATATTAATCGTTTTGTATGGAAAAAAAAACGAGAGTGATATTAAAGCTATGGGGGAAATTTTCTGGAGGGGGGGGGTATCAGCCCCCCTTAACCCCTTTTCCCGGGCCCAGGGGCCCCGCCCCCCTTTAGAAAGGGGATGAATCTTGCTTGTTCTGATCAATTACTTTAAATAAAAACATTTGACCAGGTGCCATGATAGCCAAGTCTTTTAAGAGACCCGTGTTCAATTTTTTATTTTTTTTTATTTAAAATTTATTACAAAAAAAATAAGGGACAATATAAATGTAGCATTTCATGGTTATGCAATAAAATTTTCCCACACAATCACTGAATAGCACATACATAAAGACATTAAAATAAAATAACACAACCACGACTGCTTCTACTACGTTGTTTCACAAGTACACGAATTCATAAAATGGAACTTTTCAGTATTTTTACACCCCCCCCCCACCAATGAATACATTTACATTCCCCCCCTACTTAAAATTAAAAAAAGACTTGAACAAGGATAACATCAATAACACAATATATAAACACATAACAATCCAGGCACCATCTGACACTATACTATTTACAAGTTTTTAAAACATATCACAATTCAAGAAGGAATAAAGGGATAATAATAAAGGCCACAAAATGGCTATAAATATAACTCCTAAATTACAACCTCAACACAATAATAATGCACCAAGCTTAATGACAATCACCCATAATACAACTCGCAACAAATTACACAAGACCTACACTATGCATTATTAAGAAACCTGTGCTGCAACACAGGTGACCCATCATCCCTCCCACCACTCATACACACATTGAAAACTAGCCTCATCACCAATCTGAATAATCATGACATTAATTATCCTCAATTTAGGAATATTTTGACACATGTCACTTGAGGAAAGAGAATTTACAACATGGATGGTACAGGACTACCAAAATCACAATTCCTGAAATAAGACTAACACAATGTGAACATTATATATCAAAACACATGTATACAACTACCAATAAAGTTGGTATTACCATTAATGACTTAAACTTATTACACGTTAATTACCCCCCCTCCTCATCCTGAAATAATATGACCGTTATCACCAGCTTGTTGACTTACATCCTAACTTGACATATATGAATAAACCTAAGTGGTAATTATGTAAGTATTGGTGAAACAGTAACACCAAAGACACAGTCATTTAATAACAATTTTAAAACAAAGGGAAACGTGCAAAAGTTTACAATTGACCTTCAACGGGTTTAAAGGATACACTTCTAGTTTCCCTTTTAAAATTCCCAGGAACATTGCTCAATGAAGTTAAACCAACCTTTTAATCACACAGTGTATTATGGTGCCGCGGTGCGACAGCCAAATGTGTAGTGCTGTTACACTCCCATCGCCAGGTTCATACAATCCCACGCAGACCCCCAGGGAAAAACCCGAGAGGGAAATGTAGGCCACTGACCCCCAAGTACATTAGCTAGTGAAAGAAAAAAAAGGGAAAGCTGAATGGAGGAATAAAATTGAAGAGAGGATACAAAGGATATTCAGTGGGGAATAAAAGGGTGAGGTCAGTCTTTGTGTATGGGCCCCGGAAGTAAAGGGGGAAAATAGAAGCCAGAAAACAAGGGAAAAAAAAAAAAATTGAAGAATCTGAAAGCAAAGGAGAAGACGACATGCCCCAGTGGAAAATTTTCGGGAATAGGGGGGAGAAAAAAAAAAACCTGGCCAGTGAAAGGGGACCTTAAAGGTAGAATCGACTGGGAACAGGATCCTGAGGAGAAAGCACGTTTAAGGGCATCCCGGAAAGGAAGGTGTTTCTGACGCGACAAACAAGCAAAAAGGGCAGAAACAGAGAGGATGGTACAAAGGAAAAAGGAGGAAAAAAAGGGGATGGAAAAGAAGACAGGAGATCCAGAAAAGGAAGATCAAATCGCTCCCCCCCAAACTTTTTTAAAACCTCCCAACCAGGTCAACCCCCAGTGCAACCAAAACTCTAAACCAAAAACACCCAAAAAAGGTAAAAGCCCCCCCCGAGGCGCTATGTGAAAAGCTCTTTCCCACAAGGCACGTACTAGCTCCAATCTTTTTTCCTCACCTCATATCCGACAAGACGGATGTCTGCCACAGCCGTGTTTTTCCCCTTTGCAGATGACCCCGTCTGCATGCAGTGTCTTCCTTTTTTGGACCTGAAAGGCCCCAGGCGGACTAAACCAATCTTTCAGGGGGGCTGGGGGAAAAATATGAAGTTCAACGATGAAAATTCAATTATCAGAATGGAAAACATGAGGAAATTAAATCTTCTCAGATTTAAAAAACAAATTCGGGCCCACAAAATAGAGCGAAACCCCAAACGTCAAAGACCTGGGAGTGATTTGTCGGGGATCTCACCTTAAGGACCAAAAACATTGTATAATCGTTGCTAGAAAATGACAGGATGGAAAATGGCCCTTTAAAACTAGGTTCCAACCCCATGTGACATTTAGGTCATTTGTTCTATCTAGGCTGGATTATTGCTGCACTCTAACAGCACCTTTCAAGGCAGGTGAAATTCCCCCCCCCTAGAAAATGTAAGAGAACTTTCCGGCGCGATAACGGAGTAAAAACCTCAATTACTGGGAGCGCTTGAGGTTTAAAAACCCTGTACCCCCGGGAAAAACGCAGGAGGGAGAGATACATGATTTAACCCCGGAAAAATCCCTAGAGGGACTATCCCGAATTTGCACACGAAAATCACTACTACAAAAGCAAAAGATTGGAGCGATGCCCCACCCCCCCAAGGGAAAAGCAGGGGTTGTCACTAGACGTTAAAGGCCCTAAAATAAAGTGTCAGGGGCCGGATGTTCAATGTCCCGCAAAATAAGGGGGATTACCAACAGCCCCCTGGCAGTCTTCAAGCTGGCACTGGACAAGCCCCTAAAGTCAGTTCCTGATCAGCGGGCTGTGGCTCGTACGTTGTTTTCTGCAGCCAGCCAAACAGCCCGGGTTTATAGGCGTATCCCCAGGGGGTGGTCACGACCCGGGCCCCGGGGGTTGACCCCCGAAACTCTCTCCAGGAAATAGGTAAAAATGCCCCATCCAATGCCCCCCCCCACTGATTTCAAACTCCACCCCCCCAGCAACCCCCATAGTTTTATGGGCTCCCATTCCCCCAAACCCCCAAAACCCTCCGACCCAAACTTAGAAAAGAAGTTTTAAGGGGTGGGATACAATGCAGTGGAATAACAAATAAATTGGGGTGGCACGAAAGAGTCAAAGGGGACATCCCCCGACATAAAGCATACAGAACAAAATCACCAGTAAAAACAGATTCAACTTTCCAACCCGGGTTCAAAAACCTCAGGAAGACAGAGGGAGGAGGGGGAGGAGGAGTTGACTGTATTAAAAACAAGTGGGGGTTTAGAAAATGGAAGGAATGAATGGCACGGGGGGAAAGGGACTATTAGTGGAACAAACAGTCTGAGGGACATAAAGGGGATAATTGCAGTTTAAAGTAAAACCCCCCCCAAACTGCAGGGGGCCAAGAGAAAAATACATGAGAAACAAAAAAGGCCCAAAGGTCGAACATAGCGAGGTGGAGGAGAGCACACAGGGGGGGCCAAAAATTATAGTTATGGGTGATTTAATCACAAGGAGATTGGGCGGGAAAACCTGGAGCCCCCTGGGGGTCCCGAAAATTGGGAGCCAGATGATGGTGTGGTACTGGAAAACCCCATGCTCAAATGTTGAGACATACCAAGAGGAGGGGAGGGATGAACCCGAAGACTGGACCCTTTTTTCACCTTGGTAGTTCTGACATCGAGGTATCAGTTTGAAAGGCCCCCCGGGAGTAGGACTGTGGGTTTTGTGCTTGACTACTGTTTAGCTCCAAGTGGAGGGCGCAGGGAATGGGTGGGAAAAAAACCCAAAAAAAACAAAAGGGGGAATATCAGGCTTGAGGAACTTCTTCAAGACATTCAGTGGGAGAGGGAACTGACAGGAAAAACCGTAAAAAATGATGGGCATGTGGCAACAAATGCAAAGGGGGCAGAGGAAGGGGTTTTTTCCCAAAGGGAAAAAAAAAAATGGGGGAAAAACGAAAGAGTCCTTGGTTTTCCCCCAAAGGGGTAGGGGGGCAAAAAAAAGGGGTACTAGAGAATGGAAAAGGTACAGAAGACAGAAAACTCAGGAAAATAAAGAGATTAGCCGAAGAGCCAGAAACGAATATGCACAGATAAGAAGGGAGGCTCACGGCAATACAAAAATGACATAGCAACGAAAGTCAAGACTGCCCCGAAGTGTTGTACAGCCAATCAGGAGGAAAACAACAGTCAAGGACCAGGTAATCAGACTGAGGAAGGGTGATGGGGAATTCACAAGAAACGACCGGGAGGTATGTCAGGAGCTCAACACAAGATTTAAAGAAGTATTTACAGTGGAAACCAGTAGGACTCCAGGAAATCAGAGCAGGGGGGTGCACCAGCAAGTGCTGGATGAGGTACATATAACCAAGGAGGAGGTGAAGAAGCGGCTATGCGAACTTGACACCTCAAAGGCGGTGGGACCAGACAACATCTCTCTGGGGGTCCTTAAAGAGGGAGCATAGACATTGTTTTGTACCATTGACAAAGTCTTCAACACTTTCATTTGAAAACTGGGCAACTCCCCGAGGTATGGAAGATGGCAAATGTAGTCCCAGTTTTTAAAAAGGGAGACAGACATGAGGCACTAAACTACAGACCTGTATCACAAAGTGTTAGTAATGCAAGGTCATGGGAAGATCATCAGGAGGAGAGTGGGTGGAGCACCTGGAAAGAAACAAGTGTATAATTGACAACTAGATGTTTCAGGGAGGGAAAATCCTGTGTCAAAAAACCTATTAGAGTTTTATGACAAGGTGACAAAAGTAAGACAAGAGAGAGAGGGGTGGATCGACTGCATTTTTTTGGACTGCAAGAAGGCCTTCGACACAGTTCCTCAAAAGAGGTTACTGCAAAAGCTAGAGGATCAGGCACACATAACAGGAAAGGCACTGCAATGGATAAGAGAATACCTTACAGGGAGGCAACAACGATTTCATGGTACGTGACGAGGTGTCAAAGTGGGCGTCTGTGACAAGCGGGGTTCCACAGGGTCAGTCCTTGGACCTGTGCTGTTCTTGGTATATGTGAATGACATAACGGAAGGGATGACCAAAAGTGTCCTTGTTTGCGGACGATTTTGAAGTTAATGAGAAGAATCAAATTGGATGAGGATCAGGCAGGACTAAAAAAGAGCCCTGGACAGGCTACAAGCCTGGTCCAGCAACTGGCTCCCTTGATTTTTAACCCGCCAAATGCAAAGTCTTTGAAGATTGGGGAAGGGCAAAGAAGACCGCAGACAAAATATAGTTTAGATGGCCAAAAGTCTGCAAACCTCACTCAAGGAAAAAGATCTGGGGTGAGTATAACACCGAGCATATCCCCTGAGGCGCACATCAATCAAAATAACTGCTGCACCCATACGGGCGCCTGGAAAAAACCTACGGATAGCTTTCCCGATACCTTAGAAAGGGGAGTCGTTCAAGACTCTGTACCATTTAGTCAGGCCATATGGAGTATGCGCCCCAGTTTGGAATCCACCCCTAGTCAAGCCGTAAAGAAATTAGAGAAAAGTGCAAAGGTTTGCAACAAGATAGTCCCAGAGCTACAGGGTTTGTCCTACGAAAAAAGGGTTGAGGAAATTGGCCTGACGACATGGAGGCCAGGAGGGTCGGGGGAGACATGATAACGACATAAAATACTGCGCGGAATAGACAAGGTGGACAAAGACGGGATGTTTCCAGAGAAGGGACACAGACAAAAAGAGGTCACAATTGGAAGTTGAAGACTCAGATGAATCAAAGGGATGTTAGGAAGTATTTCTTCAGTCATAGAGTAGTCAAGCCGTGGAATAGCCTAGAAAGTGAAGTAGTGGAGGCGGGAACCATACATAGTTTTAAGGCGAGGTATGATAAAGCTCATGGAGGAGGGAGAGAGAGGACCTAGTAGCAATCAGTGAAGAGGCGGTGCCAGGAGCTATGACTCGACCCCTGCAACCACAAATAGGTGAGTACAAATAGGTGAGTACATTCGCAAGTTATATTATCCCATCTCTCTCGCCACACTAAAGTTGCGCACATTCTTTGCAACTGTCAACCCCAAGGAGGCGACCCCGTTTCTACCCCTGACATCACCATCCTACAGTAGCATTTACCATCCCTACCCTGCCCCTCCCACCTGATTTACAAATCAAATAAAACCTCTAACGTAAGTTCTCTATATCCCTCTTAGAAAGCCAGCTCCCACATTCTCCCATAAATTTCCCTGTTATGGCATAACGCTTTATAAAATGTAACTGCTAAAACCCGCCTCTTCACCTCACTAACCCCTTTCCCCTCTCATTCCCCACGATATGTATATATAATCTACCATAATGTACCCCACAGCCCTAATGATACTCTCATCCAATCCCCCCACGTCAAGACTTAAAGCTCTAAGAACAGAAATCCCTTTACCTCCAATCTTATGGAGTACCCTACTCAACCAACCCCCGACGCTACCAATCCCCTCACAAAAATATACATGAAACGCCGACTCCTCACCTTCACATATTCCACACACCCCTCAACCAAACGTCTATCCCTCAGAACCGTACCTGACGGCAAAATCCCATGCAGAAAACGATACATTACGTCACGTGCTCGTGGTTGTAACCTAATCCTACTTAACCTATTCCATATACTTCCCCATGTATACATGGGGAAAATTCCCTCTACAGGTGCCACAACCCTCCCCACCAACAATCGACACATCGCACCTATTTTGACCTTCCCCGGATCTCGAGCCCACGCCATAGCCCTCAAAACAGTTTCACACTCCCACAACTCCACTCCTGAATACATTCGTTTCAATCTTTTATGGATCCTGACAATACCCCCCCTCCCCCCCACCCACACCTTCCCTCACCACCTCCCTTTTAATAAAAACACATTTGACCCTCCTCTTTAAGTCAGCAAACCCAACCCCCCTGCCACACAGGTAACATTACCACGTCCCTTTTAAGCCAATCACATCCCGAGCTCCACAAGAATTTAAAAACCCTCCTAAGTATGTCTGCTATTGCTGTCAGTGTTAATGGGAACACGGCTGCCACGTGCCATACCTTACTATACAATAAGACATTAATGACAATGGCCCGCTGTACAAGGGTCAAATGATAAGGCCTCAATGCACCCAATCGCCCCTGAATCCTATCCACCAACCTAATCGAGTTTTCCCTGCGCGCTACATCCAGATCGTCTGCATAGATAAGACCACAAATTTTTAACAAATTCACCTGCCTCCCCACCACTGAACTACCCCACTCAACCCTCCCAGCCCAAGCTCCTAACCCCATGACCATGTACTTTTCTGAATTCACTCTCATACCAGTTGCATTGGAGAACAATTGCACTACCCGATCCAAGGTATCCATTGACATCCCCTCCCTAACCAGAACAGTAGTGTCATCAACATACCCTATTAAGACTGGCCAAACCCTCCCAATTCTACTCCCTTCACCCCCCGTATTGCACATACGCTTCTCCATCATCGTGTAAAAGGGGTCCTGTATGCATGCAAATAAAAGTTGTGACATTCCCTAAGTGTATGTTGCCCCTTACCCTTCGGTAGTTAGTTAGTTAGTTAGTTAGTTGTTTGTCCGTCGATTCGACGAGGACCATCTAGTCATCCTGGGGTCGAAGTTGGTGGGTACGCAGATGACTTGTCAGGCCAATACGCGCACGAAACGTTCTCTGGCAGTGTGAACAGGGAAGGGTGGCGGCATCGAGGGGTTTGATGGCTCTGGTCTTCCTCGCCTGCCTGCGCTGCTCAGCTAGTGAGATTCTGCTTGCCTCACAAGATGTTGCCCCTTTCTGGACAACTGCTCGCCAGTCATTCCTGTCCTGAGCTATCAGCTCCCACATGGTGTGGTTGATGTTGAAAGCTTTCAGAGCAGTCTTAAGGGTGTCCTTATAGCGCTTCTTTTGGGCTCCTTGAGAATGCTTTCCATGCCGCAGTTCGCCAAACAAGAGTTTCTTTGGCAGCCGGTGGTCTGGCATGCGAGCAACGTGACCTGCCCAGCGAAGCTGCGTCTGCATTAGGATGGTGTAGATGCTAGGCAGGCCAGCTGTAGTCAGCACTTCTGTGTCTGGGATCTTATCTTGCCATTTGATGCCAAGAATTTTTCTGAGCCGTGTGGTGTGAAAGTGGTTCAACTTTCTTGCGTGACGTTTGTAGACAGTCCAGGTTTCGCAGCCATAGAGAAGTGTGGTGAGGACTATGGCACTGTACACCTTGATCTTGGTGCTTGTGGTGATGCCTCTTCGGTTCCATATATTCTTGTGGAGCCTGCCGAAGGTGGCACTGGCTTTGGCAAGTCTGGCATTCACCTCATCATCGATGACAACGTTTCTAGAAAGGGTACTGCTGAGGTAGGTGAATTTGTCTACGGCGTTCAGTCGCTGCCCGTTGTTGGTGATGTTTGGCTCAACATACATCTTTCCCGGAGCAGGCTGGTGCATCACTTCAGTCTTCGTTGTACTGATTGTCAGCCCGAAGTTGTTGCAGGCATCAGAGAACTTGTCAACACTATGCTGCATGGCGGCTTCTGAAGCAGCGTTGAGGGCGCAGTCATCAGCAAATAGCAGGTCATTGATGGTGTCAGTTGCAGCCTTGGTTTTTGCCTGAAGCCTCCTGAGGTTGAAGACAGACCCATCTGTACGGTACCTGATGCCGATTCCTGCGTCTGTGTCCTTGAATGCGTCTGTAAGCATGACCGAGAACATCAGGCTGAACAGGGTGGGAGCAAGCATGCAGCCTTGTTTCACTCCATTTGAGACTGGGAATGGTTTAGACGTCTCTCCGTTGTCTTGGACTCTGGCCAGCATTCCATCGTGAAGTTGGCGTACGATGGCCATAAACGTCTTTGGGCAGCCATACTTTGCCATGATTCTCCAAAGGCCCTCTCTACTAACGGTGTCGAAGGCCTTGGTCAAATCGACGTAGGTGGAGTACAAGTCGGCGTTCTGTTCCTGACATTTCTCCTGTAGCTGTCTAGCAGCGAACACCATGTCGATAGTCCCGCGATCTTTCCGGAAGCCGCACTGGCTTTCAGGTAGGAGTCCTTGCTCTAAATGTTCATTGAGCCGATTGAGTAGAACTCTAGCCAGGGTTTTGCCTGCGATGGAGAGCAGGGAGATACCACAGTGGTTGTCACATGCCTGGCGGTTTCCTTTTCGTTTGTAGAGATGCACGATGGAAGCATTTTTAAAGTTCTGAGGAACTGTCTCATA
This sequence comes from Cherax quadricarinatus, assembly GCF_026875155.1. NCBI lineage: Eukaryota > Metazoa > Arthropoda > Malacostraca > Decapoda > Parastacidae > Cherax > Cherax quadricarinatus. Next base: position 1,650,132 of record NC_069427.1, read on the forward strand.
CTGCCATACAAGCTAGAAGAGTTGGTGAAGTTTCTCTACCAGTGCCATTCTGCCATCTTTGTAGACTTCAGCTGGGATGGCATCAGACCCAGGAGCTTTGCCACTGGACAGTTGATGTATTGCTTGCTGAGTCTCCTCCAAAGTGGGGATGGCATTCAGTGTCTCGTTGGTCGGAATCTGAGGTAGACGTTCGATGGCTTCATCGTTGATGGTGGATTGACGGTTCAGCGCGCTGTCAAAATGTTCAGCCCATCTCTCTAGAATTTTCTCCTTGTCTGTGAGCAGCGTTGACCCATCTGCGCTGAGGAGTGGTGATGTGCCAGAGGTGGTAGGGCCGTAGATTTCTTTCAGGCCGTCATAGAAGTTCTTCATATCGTTTCTGTCTGCAAAGCCCTGAATCTCATCGGCTTTGTTGCTTAGCCAAGAGTCTTGTATTTCACGTATTTTTCACTGGGTATTGCTGCGTATGTTTCTCAGTGCATCTTGCTTCGCTGTGGACTTTGGGTCGTTGATGTGGGCCATGTAGGACTTTCGTTTCTCTTCCAGCAGCTGCTAGATTTCTGTGCAGTGTTCGTCGAACCAGTCCTTGTGCTTCCTGGTGACGGGTCCTAGACACTCCATGGCTGTGCTGTACACTGTATCACAGAGTGCGATCCATGCTGCTTCGACGTTTTGAACGTCCAGCATGACAGACTCCAAGTGGGTTTCCAGGATTTCTGCAAAGGACTGCTTGACTTTGTGGGCCTTCAGCTTGCCGACGTTCAGGCGTTTTGGTGGTTTCGCGCCCTGAGGGCGTCTCCTGGGCTGGACACGGAGCTTGAGTTTCGAGAAGATGAGGCGATGGTCTGTCCTGCATTCCGCGCCACACATGGCCTTCGTGACTCGTACATCCTGCGTGTCCCTCTTCCTGACGATGACATAATCAATGAGATGTCAGTGTTTGGAAAGCGGGTGCATCCATGATGTCCTGTTGCAGGTAGGGAGGCTAAAACCCCCCTTTTTTTGGTGACCCCCAGAATTTTTTTGGCGCCAGGTTAAGAGCACCCACCCGTTGCTTTGAACCCCCCAAACTCCCAGTTTCCAAGGGGTTTTCCCAGGTTTTCTGAAAAGGGACCAAATTTTGGGGCCTTAATTTCCCCCAAGGGGTTTTTGGTGGTTTCGCCCCCGGGGCGGGGGGGAAGGGTTGGGGTTTTCAAAAACGGGGGTCTTTAACCCCCCCCGGGGTTGGTCAATTTGGGGGGGCCCCTTTTGGCGTGACAAAAATCAAAATTCTGTTTGGGAAAGGGGGTTTTCCTTTTCCGGCAAAAAAGGGGGCAAAAGGGGTTTTACCCCTTTTTTGGCCCCCGGGTCCATAAAGGGCCCCCTTCCCTTTTAAAACCCCCAACCCCTTTTTTCCCGTCTTCTTCCCACCGGGGCCGTAAACCGGCTCCTTTTCCATTGCCCCCGGAATAAGTTTTATCTCCACTTATGGCGCGGTTTAAAAATTGTTTTAAACCTGGCGGGTTTTTTCGGTGGGGGCTTCGTCTAGTAAAACCCTGTCGGGGAAAGGGTTTTCCAACGTTTAAGTGCAAAGGTTTGGGAGGGGTTGGGGATTTTGGAATACTTAAACAAACCAATTTTGCCTCCCCCTCTCCCCTCCCCCTTTCTTTAAAAAAAATAACCCCCTTTTAAATTTTCCCCCTCCCAAAGAAATTTAGTTAAAATTTAGGGCGGTTCCAAATCGTTCCCTGGATTTTCCTTGGAGAGGTTTCCGGGGGTAAACCCCCCGGGCCCCGGGGGTTTCCAATCCCAAGGTTTGGGGTGGATCGGAACCTATAAAACCCGGGCTTTTGTTTCCCTTTCTCCCAAAATCCCCCCCCCCTTTCAAAAATTTCCAACCCAAAAAAAAAACCTTTGCCCCCAATCCCAGTTGAAAAACCGGGCCGGGGGCCCCTTTAAAACCCCCCTTAGTTTCCTGGGGGGATTTGGGGGAACCCCGCCCCCGGGCCCTTAAACCATTTTTGGGTATGGCCTTAACCCGGGGCTGGGGTGAAAACCCCCCAGGGGGGGGAAAGGGTGACCCGGCTGAATTTTGTTTTCCCTAGTTAAAGGATTTCTTTTGGAATTTTGGTGTGGGGGGGGGTTTTGGTTTGGGGGTGTTTGTTGGGGGGGGGGGGGGGGGTGGGGGGGGGGGGGGGTTTGGGGGGGGGGGGGGGGGGGGGGGGGTTTGGTATATTTCCCCTCAAATTTTTAAAGGTGTAAAATAATCATGTATCCCTTTCCCCTCCTGCGTTCCAGGGAATACGGGTTTTGGGGAAACCTCAAGCGCCCCCAAAAATTTTAAAGGTTTTTTTATCTCCGTTTTTCGCCCGTGAAATTTTCTCTGAAACATTTTCTGGGTGGGCAATTTCACCTGCCTTAAAGGGGTGCTGTTAGTGTGCAGCAATTTTCCAGCCTAGAAAAACAATGCCCCTTTAAGAGGGGTCATCAGGGCTTGGCCTCCCTAGTTTTGAAGGTTCTCTTTAAACCATCCTGTCATTTTCTAGCAGATGCGATTGATACAATTTTATGGTCCTTAAATTTTTGAGACCCCTCCACTGATCACTCCCAGGTTTTTGACGTTGGTGTTTCGCTTTTTTTTTTGTACCAAAATTTTTGTTTTGTACTCTGATGAAGTTTTAATTTCCCCCATTTTTCCCCATATCTGAGTAATTGAAATTTCTCAGGGTTGAAACTTCATATTGTTTTTTCTGCACCCCCACTAAAAGTTTTGGTTAAATGTCTGCCTGACTTTGCAGTGCCCTGCAATGGAAGACACTGCCCCATGAAAGATTCGGGTGTCATCGGGCAAAGGAAGACACGGGCTGGGGCTACATCCTTGTCTATTTTGGGATAAAAGGATGAGGAACAAGATGGGCGAGAAATTTGGGGGGCCTTGTGGAACAGAGTTTTTTCACCTTTGCTCCTCGGATTTTTACTCTGGGGACGACTACTCCCCCTGTTTTCCTTTTTAGTGGGGGAAATTATAGATCCATCGACCGATTTTTCCCTGTTTTTCCCTTTAGAAACACATTTTGTGCGCTATTCCGCCATGGTCACAATTTGTCGAAGGCTTTTGAAAAAGTCGAATATATTACATCTGCAATTTTTTTTTGTCTTCAGTGAAATTTGGGACCTTGTCGTAGTGGTCCAATAGTTTAAAAACAGCAGGAGCGACCTGTTCTAAACCCATGTTGCCCGGGGTTGTGAAAACTGATGGGTTTTCTAGATGTGTGGTAATTTTTGCTTTAGGACCCTTTCAAATTTTTATGTAGGGGATGTTAGTGAAATTTTTTTTGGGTCTGAAGTTCTTTGCTGTTGCTTTACTCCCCCCCTTTGGGGAGGGGGGCTATGTCTTTTTTTTTTATAACGTGGGACGACCCCCGGCCCAAAGCTCCCTCTCCTAGGAGGGAAAAAGGGGCTCGTGATGGGGGCTTCTTGCTTTTGATGAACACAATTTTCCATGATCTGGCCCTGGGGAAAGAGTGCAGGGGCCTTTCCCATTTATGGGCCTTTTCGAAGTATTTGGCGTCGGGAAACATGGGAATGGGCTTGTGTTAATAAAATTTTTTGTGGCTCTCTCAAAAAAAATTCCCATTTTGATTTCGACTCTCAGTCGGGTTTAAAGCTTTTTTTTAAAAAAAAACCTGAGTAAAATTTTGGGAAACCTTGAGTAGTTTCACTCTTTTCCCTTGTTAAGTAGGGGCCCAATACGGGAAACTTTTTTCTCGATTTTGATTTGGCAAGGAGAAAAAATATTTTGGGTTTTTTTTCCCGTTTTCCATTTAGGGGCTTTTATTTTCCCCCCTTCCCCGCGATTCCTGACTCCTAAAGGATTTTTTTAGCTTAAGTTCGATGTTTTGCTATTTCTCTAAAAACCAGTGTCTCCCTACGCATTTCAGATATATTACCTCTTTTAGCCGCTCTTTTTATTCTTTCCGTGGGCCTTTTAAAGGGGGCGCCTTTTCTCTTTTTGTTTTTTCATCTACTCCTCCTTTTTCTTTAAAAATAAGCCTTGTTTCATACATCGAGTGCCACCGGGGGTTAACTGTTCAGGCATAAGTTGGGGTCTGTGTTCTTAGTATATCTTCCCCTTATTTTCGGGTTTGGAACCCTTTTTTTACTTGGTCCCCTTTTTTGTTTTTGTTATTGAAGTTTAATTTGGGGGAATGCCCCTTTGTACTAATTTTCATTATGCGGTCTGGGGCCCACCATAAATGAATGAACCCCAAATTTTGTTGTTTATCTGAGAAAATTTTTTTTGATATGGTGATATTTCTTATCAGATCATCCCTTGTTAGTGAAGATGAAAAGGGCTAGTGTATTTTCCAGTCTAGTAGGGCCCATTTTTTTGCTGGGTTTTTAAATTTAAATTTTTTGCAGAGAAATTTTTAAAACTCCTTTAGTGTGATTTTTTATCAACTGCCTCCTGGTGTTTTTAAAAGCAACAAAAATTATTTTTCTATATTCCCCCCATTTTTGGTGCCTTAATTGAAATCCCCAGGGGCAAGTTTGGGGGCAGGAGCTGGGGAAAGGTTTTTCCCGAGTGTGGTCCCAATTTTTTAACAGCGTTTTCCCGAATTGCTGGGATGGGTTTCATCCAAGGGGTTGGGAAACAAACACAATGAAATGGTTTTTGTTCCCGACCTTTTCTGCTAAAACTTCCACTACTACAATAAGGCATTTAGCAGTTCTGTGCAAACAATGACCCCTGCAATGTCCCGGCCAACCCCCCCCCTTTTGCCCGTTCACCCCTGGGCACATCTTATAGGTTGGGAACCCCGGGTTTCCCTATTTTGTTTTTCCAAGTGGGTCCTTTAAAGTGGGTCTCATGAAAGCCGCGAAAAATTTCCTTTTCCCCTGCAAACAGTCCACTTTTGAAAGGTATTTTTTTGGTTTTTTGCTGGCTTTAAACCCCGTATATTTGCAAAAAAGAATGTTACGGACTGGTGGTATTGTTGGACTTGGGGGGGGGGTTTTTTTTTTTTCCCGGGATTATATCTGTACTGTTGGTTTGGAGTGGAGGCCATGGGGCTGTGGGTTTCCCCTCCAGGAATGACTGGATTTTGGGGTACGATTTCTGCCCTTTCCTGCCCGTTTTTTTTCCTTCCCGGCACTAAAAAAACCCTCCCTCTTGAGTGGCTGTGGCTACCCAGGTTTTTTTCCCTGGCCCGGATGTTTTGTAACTTTTTTTCCCCTTTAATGGTAAAGCCTGGCAATTTTAAATTATAGCCCGTCTTCCTGTACTGAAGAGGTACACAGTTCAGGGGGAAAAAGCTTCCCGGAAGGGGATTTGGGGGGGGGGGTTTTCCCTTTTTCATATTGGGCCCTGGCATTTCCCTTGGGGGGTCATAGCTGCACGTCCCATCTGTTTTTTCCAGATTTCCCATCCAGCAGATACCGGTGCAAGTAGTGCACAGGCTTTGGGTTTTCCCTTTGCCTTGGGTTTCTGTGCTGTAAACCCCGTTTTGGGCATGTTTTCCCCCGTTTTACTTTTATCCCCCCTAGCACCAACAAAGGAGCTCCCCCCATTGGGTTTTTTGGAATATATCCTCACATTGCTAGTGGAGTCCTTTTGGGTTTTCTATTTTCCCCCGGTATTTTTTAGTTTGGGAAAATTTGGTTTTTTCTTTTCTTTTACTACACTTGTTTCCCAAATATGGCTTTCCCTTCCCCCCATGAGGTTTATTTTTTAAATTTTTTCCTTCCTGCGTAAAATTCCCGACTACCTGGACAAAAAACTTTCCCGCTTCCCCCATTACTGTCTCCCAGGACACATCTCCAGCTTCCCCCTTACTGTCTCCCCGGACAAAACAACTCCGCCCTTTACCATTTCTGTCTTTCCCCGGGCAGCACCTCCAGCTTCACCATTTACTGTCCCCCCAGGGCAGCAAACCCCCAGCTTCCCCCTTACTGTCTCCCGGACAGCACTATCAGCCCCCCATTTACTGACTAAACCCGGACAATAAACTCCAGCCCTTTCAAATTTCTGACTTTCATGGCCCGTATCAAGGGGGATTTCCAAATTTAGCCCAGACTTTTTATTTTTCCCCTCTGTTGAAAAAAAGCTTCCAGGTTTTCTAGAAAGCAGCTTTTATTTTTAAACCCCTTTAAAAAACCCCTTTTTATTTTTGTCCACAATTTATCCATTTTTTGGGGATACCCAAAAACACTTTTCCCCGTTTTAATACTGCTTGTAGCTAGTTTTTTGGATATTTTGCAAAGGGGCGTGAAAACCCAAATTTTCCCCAGAAAAGACCAATTTTTTGCATGTTTGGGAAACCCGTTTGTTTTTAAATGACCCACAGACTACACACAGCTTCATAAAGTTTTAAAGGGGTTTATTTACGCAATTCTACACAACCCTTGAATATTCTATTTAAAAACCTGCTAGGGGGGGTGCACAACGAAACCGTTTTAAACCCTCCAGGGTTTTGGACCAGTCTATTTTGATCTGATCATGGGTCCCCTTATTTAAACCCTACTGGTCGGGGATTTGAGCTAACACATGAAGGATCTACTGAAATTATCTACCCAAAAAATAAAAATTTTGGGTTTTTATTGATACAAAAATAAACTTTCTGTTGAAGACCGGGACTGCTGGCACTCCTTCAAAAGACGAAAAAGGGCCCAGCCTCCACCCTTTTTTTTTAAACAATCGCTGTATCTAGCTTTTTCTATTTTTTTTTTTTTTCCCTCTCCACCCCAAAAAATGCTATATTATCACTATAGTTGACTGTGCAAATTTTGGAGGAAAAAGGGGCTTTTTTTGTAGTAATAAATTTCTTCTCGGGTTTTGTAAAATTGCGACCCCCTGGAAAATACATTTTTTTATAAATTTACAGTAACGCCTGGGTATTCAAAAAAAAGAAACTAAAGAAAGCACCCCCCACCCACTAATTTTCCATTAAAAAACTGGGGAGCTTTTCCCTTCCCCCATTTCACTTTAAAACTTTCCATGTTTTTTCCCCCATTTTTTTTCCCCTTTTCCCAAAGCTTCCCTATACTTTTTCCCAACAGACATATTTACATTTTCCCACACCTTTTTAAAAAACCCCCGCTCCCCCCCCATCCCTTTCCCCCAAAATTTTTCCATAACCCCTCCCTCTGCAAACACTCCCCTTCCATCTGTGGGTGGGAAAAAACCCGACCCCCCCAAAACCCCCCTACCGACTTTAAGAACCCCAACATGGAAAAAGTTGTTGCCTGCTGCCGTTTCTTTTACCTACGCAAAAAACACAGAATGAAGGCTTATTTGGGCCCCATAAACACCTCTTCCCCCCACCCCGCCATTACCCTCACCCCTTTTGGGAAACCCCTCATCTTGGAGCTCGCACAGCCTCCCCTTAAGAGCCAGTATGTCATCCATAGGATAAATACCTGCCACCGCCCATCTTGCATAACAACCCCTTAACCTGTCCTCCAAATAGTTGGCCAGCCCATATTTTAAAAAAATTAATTAATTTCCTTCTCTCATGTAATATTGCCTAATTCGTTCTTTAGCCACACCATCCCACCATGTTACCACATCCTCCACCCCATGTACCTCTGCAATTAACCCCTCCCACAGTGTTGAAAATCCCTCCAACCCCTCCTCATCTCCTAACTCACACGTATTTAACTTCCAATAACCCCTAGAGATACCCGCCAGTGACTCCCATCCCACCTCTGCCACGACCGCCCTATGATCCGAATAAGCTACCTGTATTGTGCGAAAAAACTTTGCCAAGACCCCTTGAGAAATGTACAACATATCTAACCTTGCCGCATAACCCGTCATCACGAAAGTGTGCTCTACCTCCCACACTCCCCCTCCAACTGCATCCCTTAACTGAATATCCTTCAATAGGTCTCGTAAGGCCGCCGACATGTACCCTGCCCCTTTTGGTTCCACATCAGCCCTCCTGATAACACAGTTCCAGTCCCCACCAACGATGGCCACCGTAGGTAAACCATGTAAGAAGAAAACTCAGTCATCACAAACAAATTCCTGCTTTACTTTCACATCGTTCTCAGCAGGTGCATACACACTTACAGAGGTTATCCTCTGCCCCATCCACCACCCATCCACACGCAACACCCTCCCCCTCACTTCTTATCAACACAAACAGGCTCTCCTCCCTGATCATTATACCCATACCATCTTTCAGACGTGCAGATGGCAGAGTCATGACCTGAAACCCCGCCACCTCCAGCTCTCTTCCCTCCTTGAAGATAAGATAAGATAAGATAAGATTTCGTTCGGATTTTTAACCCCGGAGGGTTAGCCACCCAGGATAACCCAAGAAAGTCAGTGCGTCATCGAGGACTGTCTAACTTATTTCCATTGGGGTCCTTAATCTTGTCCCCCAGGATGCGACCCACACCAGTCGACTAACACCCAGGTACCTATTTGCTGCTAGGTGAACAGGACAATAGGTGTAAGGAAACGTGTCGGAATTTCCACCCGCCGGGAATCGAACCCGGGCCCTCCGTGTGTGAAGCGGGAGCTTTAGCCACCAGACCACCAGGAACACCACATCCACCCTATATTTATACAGAAACATTCGAAACCATTCCGTCTTCACACTATTACACAGTCCATTTACGTTCACAGCCATACACCTAAGGCCTCTTTATAGTTTCCAACCCTTCCTCCTCTCTTCATTCATCCCAGGGCCTCCTGCCCCAGAGCCAGCACAAGGCTTCACACCATCAACCCATCCCCTTTCTTGCGATGCCTCTTATCCTGACTACCTCGACAGTACTCTTCCTTCCTCCCAGACCTCTGCGCCGGCGTCAGGACATCATCTGAGTCTGACGCCACTGCTCTCTTCCTCGTGATGCCCTCCATTTCCATGTTGTCTTCTGAGATTCCCTCACGATGAACCTCAACCTCCACCACGCCTCGTTCCACGGCACACAGTGACATCTCATGCTTACTACTTGGCCCATCAACCCTGCTATGGCTTTTATCATCACATTCCTCTACAGGCAATGCCGTGCCTCTCACCAGCTTAGGAACAACATCCTCTGCAGGCGGCATCAATGTCCTCAACACTTCCTGAAGCTCTTCCTCGAGAGCCTGTACCTCCTCCTGCACTTGCACTTCTGCACTTTTCCCTTGCTTAGTAACAGATCCTGTTATGTCACAGCTTGCCTCACACACGCCAGTCTCCTCTATGGGATCCTCTACCACTTCACTCCACAAGCGCCCAAGCCCTTTCGCGTGGGGCTCTCAACAACAGCTACCATGCTGGTAACTGGTGCTTCACCAGTTCGTGCAGGCGCCCTCCTTAGCTTCACACACGCTGCCGCCATATGGTCGTATGCCCCACATAACCTGCATGTACATCTCTGTCTGGCATATGATACCATAACTTTCGTCCTGAAGTCCTCCAACACGACGTAAGACAGTATAGGATGTCTAAGAGTCATTTTCAGGGAAAAGGTTCCCTCCCGACGGCCCATTTAAGCACCGGCCGTCCATTTGCCCTGTTGTGCCAGATGTACGGTCCCATATGCCTCGAAAACACTCCTGATGTCAGCCTCATCTGCCTCGAATGGGACATTACGAATCTTAACCCACGTAAAGTGGCGAGATAAGTCGATCAAACGCTCCTTCACAGCTGGAGTAGTGTCAAGACTCATGTCTTGGAATCTCATCACCAAAGACTCGTACACAGACGTGGAATTCAGTTTGACGAAGATTCTGTATGCCCCATTCAGGGCAACACCATACACCTCATCGTCCTGAATACCATAGGTCTCCCTAATGATGGTCGGTAGTAACACCTGCGCTGAAGAGGGTGAAATTGCCCCACAAAGCAACTCTACACCGATGGTATTTACGCGCCTCCTCACACTCGGCGCCATGTTGGTACAAGGTAGTTCACCAGAAAACAGCAGAAAGGTGCAGAGCACAACCGCACTCTACCGTGGTCAGGCAGTGAATGACTCTCGAGTTTTGCAACTAGGGTGGGTTAATGAGAGACAATTCATCTTTTACCTTAGCAGGACAATTTATTTATTTATTTATTTATTTATTTATTTTACGTCTTTGCAAACAGTACAATGAGATTTTATATTTACAATAGTGGGTTGCAATGCAAAGAGAGCCTCTATTATGCTTAGGCATTATGGGCCAACTTAACATGTGAGAATCTAACAGTCACTAATAACAAACAGACAAATGAACAAGCACCACCTTCTATTAGCTGGAGACTTCAACATCAACCTTGGCCTACCAGATGATCAGACTGTAACTGATTTCATCAACAATATGAACAACACACTTCTCATACCAACAATAACTAAACTAACCAGGCTCACTGAGACAAGTGCAACCATAATAGACCACATATGGACCAATATACTAGCCCCCCTTAAATCAGGGATAATTACAGACAGCACTACTGAACACTACCCAACCTTCCTCTTAACAAACATTAGTAAGCCACCACTCGAATATAACAAAGTTTCATTTAGACTCCATGACGAGGCCTTTATAAGGAATTTCACAGCACACCTAGAGACTGTTGACTGGCCTACAGAATTCTCCAATGCCAATGGTATTGACGACTGGACAGACATTTTTCTAAACTAAATACTTAGACTATACAACAAACATTGTCCTATAAAAATGAAACAGATCACGAATAAAAGGCTTGGTTGCCCATGGCTAACCAGCAGCATTCTGAAATCCATTGATAAGAAACACTAATATGAAAAGCAATATAGACAGGGCTTAATACACAAAGATATTCTTAAACAATATTCAACAGTTCTCACCAAATTAATAAAGAAAGCCAAACAACTGTACTACTCCAGAAGATTCACTGACACAAGAGGAGATATAAAAAAGACCTGGAAAACACTTTTCCAGATTCTGGGGACCCACAAACTGAAAAAAAAACAAGAATATTGTTCTAACTAAACCTCATGAAACACCACTGCATCCCACTGATACAGCTAACAAGATAAACGACTTCTTCTCAACCATAGGATCTAATCTCGCCAGTAAAATCCCACGTACCAATGCCAGTGCTGGGGACTACCTAGATGGGAATTTCCCAAATTCCTTCTATCTTGCACCAACTGAGCCCACGGAAGTCACCGCGATCATAAAGTCACTTAAAAATAACTCGGGGAATCTGTCTCATGTCCCACCATTATTATACAAGCGAGCGGCCCATGTCCTTTTGCATGCTATTACATAACTTTTTAACAAGTCACTAGGAACTAGCACTTTCCCGACACTACTCAAGACAGCAAGGGTTACACCAATACATAAAGATGGTGACCCTACAGATGTAAACAACTATAGGCCAATATCAAACTTACCATTCCTATCCAAAATCTTCGAGAAACTTTTGCACAGGAGACTATATTCATTTATAACATCACAAAACATACTCAACCCATGCCAATTTGGATTCAGGAAAAATAATAGCACTAATGATGCAATTATAAAAATGCTAGACCTGCTTTACACAGCATTGGAAAGTAAGGAATATCCGCTTGGAATTTTTGTTGACCTAAGAAAAGCTTTTGACACAGTAGACCACGGCATCCTACTCCACAAATTTGACCACTATGGTATAAGAGGCCAAGCGCTTGCATATTTTAAATACTACCTTTCTAATAGGTATCAGTATGTCACCATTAAAGCCACAGCCTCATCAATATGGCCACTTGATACTGGAGTTACGCAGGGAAGTGTCCTTGGTCCCCTGCTTTTCCTCATTTACATCAATGATCTTCCAAACATATCCCAATACCTGAAACCCATTCTCTTTGCTGACGACACGACTTATGTCATCACCCACCTAATCTTGCCACTCTCAACACCATTGTTAACGAGGAGCTTATCAAAATATCGACTTGGATGACAGCCAATAAACTTACACTTAACACTGGCAAAACCTACTATATTATGTTTGGTAGCAGAGCAGGTGTTGCGCAACTTAACATTAAGATCGACAACACTCTAATTGCCAGACATAATGAGGGCAAATTCCTTGGCCTATACCTCGACAACAACCTAAATTTCAGCACACATATCCAACACATAACAAAAAAAGTATCCAAAACGGTGGGGATCCTCTCCAAGATACGATACTACGTGCTGCAAACTGCCCTTCTCACACTATACCATTCACTAATATATCCATACCTCACCTATGCTATCTGTGCTTGGGGTTCAACTGCAGCAACACACCTAAAGAAAATAATAACCCAACAAAAAGCCGCAGTAAGAATGATCACTAAATCCCATCCCTGGCAACACCCCCCCCCCACTCTTCATAGATCTAAACTTACTCCCTGTTCAGAACATCCACACTTACTACTGTGCAATCTATATCTACAGGACCTTAAATTCCAATGTTAACCTTAACCTAAAACGCTTTCTTGATAGTTGTGACAGGATCCACAGGCCTAACAGCAGACACAAACATCTCTTTGACATTCCCTGTGTTCGACTAAACCTTTACAAAAATTCAATGTATTTCAAAGGACCTAAAATCTGGAACACCCTACCTGAGAACTCTAGAACTGCAGACACATTCATCACTTTCAAAACTACAGTTAGAAAACATCTTATCTCCCTGATACACCCCGACAACTAACTACATGTAAGCCACCTGGTGGTTCACAATTACACTCACTCACCCACTGACTATAAGCCCAGAAATACTAATCTTAATCTTAAAATAATAAATCCTAACTAGTCATAAGTTTGCCTATGATACTCCAATATAGACACTTTGTATTGTGCCAAAACAAAAGCATTCACATTGGTAAACTCGCAAATTAGCCTTAATACCATAATCTGTAAGGATTTAATGTCAAGAATTAATCTAAGTCTGCCCGAAATGCCTAGCCATGCTAGGTGTCCTAGTGGCCCCCTCTGTAATTAGTATATTATAACATGAAAACCACACAATACCCAAAACCTGTAAACCCCACATTGTAACCCTTATAGAGAATAAACTTGAAATGAATTGAATTGAATTGAATTGTTGGCTTACAGACTACTTAACACTTAGGAGTATATCATAGATGGATAATGAGAACCTTCAAAACGAGGGATGCCAAGCCCATGATGACACTCTTCAGGTCACTTGTTCTATCTAGGCTGGAATATTGCTGCACACTAACAGCACCTTTCAAGGCAGGTGAAATTGCTGACCTAGAAAATGTACAGAGAACCTTCACAGCGCGCATAACGGAGATAAAAAAAACTCAATTACTGGGAGCGCTTGAGGTTCCTGAACCTGTATTCCCTGGAATGCAGGCGGGAGAGATACATGATTATATACACCTGGAAAATCCTAGAGGGACTAGTACCGAACTTGCACATGAAAATCACTCACTACGAAAGCAAAAGACTTGGCAGACGATGCAACATCCCCCCAATGAAAAGCAGGGGTGTCACTAGCACGTTAAGAGACCATACAATAAGTGTCAGGGGCCCGAGACTGTTCAACTGCCTCCCAGCATACATAAGGGGGATTACCAACAGACCCCTGGCAGTCTTCAAGCTGGCACTGGACAAGCACCTAAAGTCGGTTCCTGATCAGCCGGGCTGTGGCTCGTACGTTGGTTTGCGTGCAGCCAGCAGTAACAGCCTGGTTGATCAGGCTCTGATCCACCAGGAGGCCTGGTCACAGACCGGGCCGCGGGGGCGTTGACCCCCGGAACTCTCTCCAGGTAAACTCCAGGTAAATAGTTGTACAGTAGGATAGTAATTATTTCATAGTTGAACAGTAGGTTATTAATAATAAGTGAATTAAATTTGTATAAGGCAAAGGATATATTCATATAGTCTAAAATGCTTTTTGTGAGAACAATGATTCAATTATATTCCTGTCAACAATGGATAAAAGGTTCAAAGTGATTGTTGAAGTTATGATGTGGGAGTACGTAGGTATGTGTGTACTGAGTATTTAGCTTTTAGCCTAGGGTGATTAAGTGGCTTTTGAGAAGAGTCTTAAACTGATTTTTAGACTGGGTTACTTTAATATCTTCTGGTAATGAATTCCATATTTTAGGGCCCTTTATGTGCATAGAGTTTTTACACAGTGTGATATGGACACGAGGTATATAAAAAAGAGATCTGTGTCTTGTGTTGTGGTCATGTGTCCTTTTTAGGTTGGTGAGGAGAAGTTTGAGTGGAGGGTTTATATTTGCGTGTATTGTTCTGTGTATGTAGTAGGCACATGAATAAGTATGGATGTTCTTAATGGTGAGCAGATTCAGACTATTGAAAATTGGTGGAGTATGCTGGCGGGAGTAGGAATTCATTATCATTCTTACTGCTGCCTTTTGCTGGGTTATGAGGGATTTTAGGTGATTGGATGTTGTTGATCCCCATGCACAAATTCCATATGTTAGATAAGGGTATATGAGTATATGGTACAGTGCCAGGAGAGCTGATTGTGGAACGTAGTACCTTATCTTTGATAGTATGCCTACAGTCTTGGAGATTTTCTTGGTGATTTGTTGTATGTGAGTCCGGAACTTAAGGCTACTGTCAAGGTGGATACCTAGGAATTTTCCCTCTGTAAGTCTTGTGACTGATGATCCATTTAGCGTTATGTTAATCGGATCATTTGCAGCTTTGTTTCCAAACTGAATGAAATAGGTTTTATCAGTATTCAAGGTAAGTTTATTAGTTTTGCAGATGAATGGTTCAGAGAACCGACATGTTGATAAATTAGACACATGTGCAACTCTTGGGTATCTTTACTGAGGAAACGTTTCGCCACACAGTGGCTTCATCAGTCCATACGTAGGAGAAACTTGAAGAACAGGAGGAGAATGAGGTAATCAGTCCCTCAATCTTGAGACGATGTGTTCAGTCCATCAATCTTGAATAGAATACGGCATATGAGCGGAGAAGCAGCTTATAAACCGTATGGCAGGAGAGGTGCAGCAGTCATAGGTGGTGTCACATTTGTTTAATGTGGAAGTAGGTCGTGCCCAAGAATTAGGCAAGCTAAGAATTCCTAAGTATTAAGATACCAAGAAGTTGCAGTGTCTGACAGGTTTGTAGATGAATGGTTCAGAGAACCGACATGTTGATAAATTAGACACATGTGCAACTCTTGGGTATCTTTATTGAGGAAACGTTTCGCCACACAGTGGCTTCATCAGTCCATACGTAGGAGAAACTTGAAGAATAGGAGGAGAATTGCTGAACTGAACAAATGTGACACCACCTATGACTGCTGCACCTCTCCTGCCATACGGTTTATAAGCTGCTTCTCCGCTCATATGCCGTATTCTATTCAAGATTGATGGACTGAACACATCGACTCAAGGATGAGGGACTGATTACCTCATTCTCCTCCTGTTCTTCAAGTTTCTCCTACGTATGGACTGATGAAGCAACTGTGTGGCGAAACGTTTCCTCAATAAAGATACCCAAGAGTTGCACATGTGTCTAATTTATCAACATGTCGGTTATCTGAACCATTCATCTACAAACCTGTCAGACACTGCAACTTCTTGGTATCTTAATACTTAGGAATTCTTCGCTTGCCTAATTCTTGGGCACGACCTACTTCCACATTGAACAAATGTTACACCACCTATGACTGCTGCACCTCTCCAGCCATACGGTTTATAAGCTGCTTCTCCGCTCATATGCCGTATTCTATTCAAGATTGATGGACTGAAAACATCGTCTCAAGGTTGAGGGACTGATTACCTCATTCTCCTCCTGTTCTTCAAGTTTTTCCTACGTATGGACTGATGAAGCCACTGTGTGGCGAAACGTTTCCTCAATAAAGATACCCAAGAGTTGCACATGTGTCTAATTTATCAAGTTTATTAGTCATCATCCAGGCAGATATTTTCTGCAATTCGGCATTGGCTGTGTTTGCTAGTTTGGGTGGGAAAAGACATATGTAGTGTCATCTGCAAATAATATGGGTTTGAGCAGATGTGATGTATTCGGTAGATCATTGATGTAGATGGGAAAGAGGAGTGGTCCAAGGACGCTTCCTTGTGGGACTCCTCCTGTGATTGGTTGGGTGGAAGAGTTTGCATCATTTGCATACACATATTGAGTTCTGTTACTAAGGTATGATTTTAGGTAGTTGAAGGAGTGGCCTCTTATACCATAGTGCGTTAATTTGGAGTACATCAGTCGATGGTCGACTGTATCAAAAGCTTTACGAAAATCAATGAAAATGCCCAGCAAGACTTCTTTCTTTTCGAGTGCGGTATATATTAGTTCTAGCATGTGTATGATAGCATCATTCGTGCTTTTATTATTCCTGAATCCAAACTGACAAGGATTTAATATGTTGTGTGAGACGAGGTAGGAATAGATCCATCTATGAATTAATTTTTCAAAGATTTTAGAGAGCAGTGGTAAGTTAGATATTGGTCTATAGTTTTTCAAGGCAGCTTGGTCACCTCCTTTGAGGATCGGAGTGACCCTCGCTATTTTGAGGAATGTTGAGAAGGTATCTGTGTGAGGGAAAAGTTCAACATATAGGAGTAGCGAGGGAGTATATCTTAATGATAGTTTGATTGCCGACTGCTTGTTAAGGTAGGGTCAGTCTAGCTTCCGCTATCCCCCCTTTTTCCCCACCCCAAAAGGTGACGTGTGGGGCTCCGGCCAAACAGTAATCACTGGACTCACAGCTCCCAGCACAACTGTAAGTAAAAGCTTCTGCTCCTATTCTAGTGGATATTGGTTGAAAGCTTCACTTTTGACCAATAATAAACTTAGTTCTTTCAGTTTTAAGCTCCACATGAGACTTTTAGATAATCACCACCTTTTTTAAGTATCTTGCAATTATCATGGAGAGTGATTTCTTAAGCGGTGGGTAACCTGTCTCTCTTTCCAGCTTGGAATGACAGCTCGGGTCACCTGCCAACCAACGAGAAGTGTTGAAGGAGACGGACTGAATCAGGTCCTGAGACATCACTGTTTGATCTACCTACCTGATTAATTGTAGTTGAGCACAGGACACGACCCCTCATCTTTGTAGTGGTGAAGAACCTGCGTTCCTATCATCTGGACAGACTATTCAAGGCTTTAGACTCTGTGAAGAACTAGTCACTGGATTGTCACTCAACACCTGTGCCCCCCCCCCTATCATTAACAGCTACAATTTCTACAAGACGGTGTCAACATCAACCAGACACCACAGTTTACTTGTACATATTAGCGTTGAATTCAAATGGCAATTTTTTATTTCATTTTTCATTTTTCTTCAAAGTAGGATTCACCTTCATGTTTCAATGTTTTATCTTTGCATTAACAAATAATAAGGTGTTTATCTTTGTGAATTATTATTTCGTTTTCTCTTCATTAATTTTCCTGAGGAGGAGCCAGCCTTGGTAATACTGTGTGAGGTTGTTACAGGGCTGAGTAAGTCTTCACAAGATGATTCAATGGATTTGTTAAAGAGCGTTGCAATAATTGGTGACAATACTTGAGAAGTTTTTTGTACATAAAAGCAGGCTAGTTGTTTATGTCTCCTGCCTTGTTTTTAAGGGTGTTTATGTTGAGTGTAACTTCTATGGGGTTGGTCGGAGCTAGGAATAGCGTATTTGGGTAGGTACCTATGAGGTAGTCTGATGGACGGGTGTTTATGCTTGATATTTTGTTCACTAGATTTTTACCTATGGTGGAGAAGAGTGTGTTTGCTGTTTCAGTTGGTGTGAGTTGGGTTCATCTGATTTTGTTTGCTTGATTGTTTTGTTTTTGGATAACTTTTTATTTCCATGAATTTCAGGTAGAGTTTTCAGTTTTTTTCCATATCACCTTTGATGTTATGTGGTCTATTTTCATAATACAATTTTTTAGTATTTTTTCATAATACAATTTTCTTATCAGGCTGGTAAGTGCTGACGAGTAACGTTTAGACTGTTCTCTAGTTATTTGACCCATTCTATACTGTTTTTCATATTTGTGCTTTGTGTTAATGGATTTGAGGATGCTTGGTGTTAGCCAGGGATTATTCAGTCTCTTTGCTGTGATCTGTTTAGTTTTTCTGGGGCAATGTTTGTTATAGAGGCTTTGGGCATTTTTTAGAAAATTATTTATACATTCATTTATATCTGTATATGTTTCGAGCTCATTTTGACAATCGATGTTATTCATAGCTGCTATAAAGTTGTTAACTGCTGTCTCGTTATGTAGTCTGAAGGTTACTTTAGTAATGTCTTGTGGCAGTTTGCCCAGATTAGTTATGAGAAAGGTTGGGTAGTGGTCTGTAGTGTTGTCTGTGATTATGCCTGATTTTAAAGGGGATATGGTGTTTGTCCAGATGTGGTCTATTAAGAAGATGCTTGTCTCGGTGATTCTTGTAGGTTTAGATATTGTAGGTAGCAACAGGCAGTTACTCATTGTGTTTGTGAATTCGGTTACTTGTGGGTCCTGGTCGTGTAGTATGTTTATGCTGAAATCTCCTGTTAGTAGTAGTAGTAGTAGTACACACACTTTATAACCATGTTAAAGATAGTGTACACTCTTCCTTTGTGGAGGGCATGCCCAGGGTAAGTGAGATGCCATAAGACACTGAACAGGGAATGTACTCACCTAATTGTACTCGCCTAATTGTAGTTGCAGGGGTCGAAACTCGGCTCTTGGCCCCGCCTCTTCACTGAACGCTACTAGGTCCTCTCTCCCTGCTCCATGAGCTTGATCATACCTCGTCTTAAAGCTACATTTGGTTCCTGCCTCCACAACAACAAGCGTGTCAGCGTCCCTCGTTGTGCTCCGGGTTTTCTCGTGTTTTCACGGTCGCTCTTACGTGCTAGAACTTTAATTTGTGTCATCAATCCTATACGATACATCCCTCTAGCGCCTGGAACCAATCTTGGGCGGAAAACATTATATACTGAGTAAAAAAAGGAGAATTAGTGAGCAGTACCTAGCAGAGTTTACTGCCAGAGGGGAAACAGGCCTGTGTCCCGTGTGAAAAAAAAAATAATAATTGAACTTTTCGTGTCAGAGGAAAGAAAGTCTCCCTGATAACATTGAGTATACATAGTGTATAGTGTATACTACAGTGGCTCCTTAGTATATTGATGATAAAGGCTAAAGTGTCATTTGAAAACAGGTGAATTTGTAAATGAAGTGATAAGCCTATAGAGGCAGGTGCCAGAAGTCGCCAGAAACTTACCACAGGTCAGCTGTTTTTAATAATCTTCCTGGCTTGCTAGTGTACTCGCATATAATCTAGTGATACCAGTGAATAGCACAATACAGTGTTGTAGTAGCAACTAACCAGTATTATAATGGTACTTAGTGGAGTGGAGTGACTTTCATTAGTTTCTTTTTTCTTGAAATACCAGACGTATACTGTGATTTTCATATAACCTGTAGTTACTAGCGGTCGCAATATACACAACGAGAAGCAATTATTACTACAGAAAAAGCGTCCTTCCTCCAAAATTTCCACCAGTCAACTATAGTGATAATATAGCATTTATTGTGGTGGAGACGGAAAAAAAATAGAAAAGCTAGATACAGCGATTGATAAACAAGGGTTGAGGTCGACCGTTCGTCATTGTAGGAGTTGCCAGCAGTCACCAGTTTCTTCAACACGCAAGTTATACTTTTGTATCAATCAAATCACATATTACTCGGGTAGATAATTTCCAGTAGATCCTTCATGTGTTAGCTCAAATCACCGACCAGTATGTTTTAAATAAGCGACCCACTGATCAGATCAGATTGACTGGTCCGAACCCTTGACTGGTCCAAACCCTTGACTGGTCCAAACCCTTGACTGGTCCGAACCCTTGACTGGTCCGAACCCTTGACTGGTTTCAAACGGTTTCGTTGGACAATAAAGCAGACTGTAAACGGATGGGGTTGTAGGCGCTCTTATAAACACAAACATTAAATATAAATCAGGAACGTGCACGGTAAGCTGTCCAATATACAAAAACAGTTAGAAACAGAAATACAAATAGCTAGAGCTTCATTTAAGGAGGTTAGTAATAGAATATTCAAGAGGTTGCTAGTAGAATTGCAGTAAATCAACCATTCAAATCATTATGAAGCTGTGTGTAGTCTGTGGTCAGTCAAACAAACGGGCTTCCACATGGGTAAATTGTCATTTTTGTGGAAATTGGTGTCATGCCCCTTGTGCAGATATCCAAGAACTAGCTACAAGCAGTGTTAAAACAGGGAAGTGTTTTTGGGTATGCCCAAATGAGATAAATCTGTGGACTAAAATCACAAGGGTATTAAAAGAGGACAACATCAAAGCTGCTTTCATAGAAAACCTGGAAGCTTTCTACAACAGATGGGAACATAAAAAGTTTGGGCTGAATGGTACTGCCCTTGATACTGGCCATGTAGTCAGAAACTGTAAGGCTGGAGATGAAGTCCTGGTAGTCAGTAAATGTGGGGCTGATAGTGCTGTCCTGGGAGACAGTAATGGTAAAGCTGGAGGTGCTGTCCTGGGAGACAGTAATGGTGAAGCTGGAGATGCTGTCCTGGGAGACAGTAATGGTGAACCTGGAGATTTTGTCCAGGTAGTCGGGAATTATATGCAGGAAGGAATACATATAAATGACCTCATAGGGGACAGGAGCCAAAGTAGGGAAACAAGTGTAGTCAAAAATAAGATAAAACCAATATTGCAAACTAGAAATACCGCAGGAAATAGCAAACAAGAGGACTCCACTAGCAATAGTGAGGATATATTACCAAAAACAACTGGTGGGAGCTCCATTGTTGGTGCTAGGGAGGATAGAAGTAAGACAGGGAAACATGCACCAACAGGGAATACAGTCACAGAAACCCAAGGCAAACGGAAACCAAGCCTGTGCACATACTATGCACTTGGTATCTGCTGGCATGGGAAATCTGGAAAAACAGATGGGACGTGCAACTATGACCACCCTAGAAAATGCCATGCCCATATGACAACAGGAAAATGCAAACTCCCTTCCTGTAAGCTTTTTCACCCTGAACTGTGTACCTCTTCAGTACAGGAAAGACTGTGCAATAACTGAAATTGC
Organism: Cherax quadricarinatus; assembly: GCF_026875155.1. Lineage (NCBI taxonomy): Eukaryota > Metazoa > Arthropoda > Malacostraca > Decapoda > Parastacidae > Cherax > Cherax quadricarinatus. Next base: position 1,671,132 of record NC_069427.1, read on the forward strand.
CAGGCATACCATCTAAAGGGGACAAAAAGATACAAAACATCCAGGCCATGGGAAAACCTGGGTAGCCACAGCCACTCAAGAGGGAGAGGTTTTTTAGTGCCAGGAAGGAAAAAAAAAACTGGCAGGAAATGGCAGAAATTGTACACCAAATCCAGTCATTCCTGGAGTGGAATCACAGTCGATGGCCTCCACTCCAAACCAACAGATACAGATACTAATGCCGGAAAAAAAAATCCCCTCCCAGTACCAACAATACCACCAGTCCGATGACATTCTTCTTTGCAAATATACAGGGTCTAAAGCCAGCAACAAACAACAAAATACCTTTCATCCGTGGACTGCTTGCAGAGGCAAAGGCAATGTTCGCGGCTTTCACTGAGACCCACATAAAGGATCACTTGGACAACGAAATATGGATCCCAGGTTACAACCTATACAGATGTGACAAAGTGAACAGGCAAAATGGGGGGGGGTTGGCCTGTACATTGCAGAGTCACTTGTTTGCACAGAACTGTTTAATGCCTCAAATGATGTAGTGGAAGTTTTAGCAGTAAAGGTCGAGAACCAAAACCTAGTTCATTGTGGTAGTCTACAAGCCTCCGGATGCAACATCCCAGCAATTCCAGGAACAGCTGTTAAAAATTGACCACTGTCTGGAAAATCTTCCAGCTCCTGCACCCAACATCTTGCTCCTGGGGGATTTCAACTTAAGGCACCTAAAAATGGAGGAATATAGCAAATAATATTGTTGCAGTAATAACACCAGGAGGCAGCTCTGATGAAAACTCACACTCACACGAGCTTTTAAATCTCTGCACAAAATTCAATTTAAACCAGCAAATAATACAGCCTACTAGACTGGAGAATACACTAGACCTCATCTTCACTAACAATGATGATCTGATAAGAAATGTCACCATATCAAAAACAATATACTCAGATCACAACATAATTGAGGTTCAGACATGTATGCGTGGAGCCCCAGACCGACATAATGAGACTAGTCACGAGGGAGCATTCACCAAATTCAACTTCAATAACAAAAACATAAAGTGGGACCCAAGTAAACCAAGTCTAACCGATATAAGCTGGGAAGATATACTAAGCAACATAGACCCCAACTTATGCCTAGAACAGATTAACTCGGTGGCACTCGATGTATGCACAAGGCTTATTCCTCTAAGAAAAAGGAGGAGTAGATGTAAAATAGAAAGAGACAGGCGCTCCCTTTACAGGCGACGGAAAAGAATAACAGAGCCAAATGACTTCGAACAGGCGATAAATGACATGCCCATGCACTCTGCCCCAGGGCCAGACTCATGGAACTCTGTGTTCATCAAGAACTGCAAGAAGCCCCTATCACGAGCCTTTTCCATCCTATGGAGAGGGAGCATGGACACGGGGGTCATCCCACAGTTACTAAAAACAACAGACATAGACCCACTCCACAAAGGGGGCAGTAAAGCAACAGCAAAGAACTACAGACCAATAGCACTAACATCCCATATCATAAAAATCTTTGAAAGGGTCCTAAGAAGCAAGATCACCACCCATCTAGAAACCCATCAGTTACACAACCCAGGGCAACATGGGTTTAGAACAGGTCGCTCCTGTCTGTCTCAACTATTGGATCACTACGACAAGGTCCTAAATGCACTAGAAGACAAAAAGAATGCAGATGTAATATATACAGACTTTGCAAAGCCTTCGACAAGTGTGACCATGGCGTAATAGCGCACAAAATGCGTGCTAAAGGAATAACAGGAAAAGTCGGTCGATGGGTCTATAATTTCCTCACTAACAGGACACAGAGAGTAGTCGTCAACAGAGTAAAGTCCGAGGCAGCTACGGTGAAAAGCTCTGTTCCCACAAGGCACAGTACTCGCCCCCATCTTGTTCCTCATCCTCATTTTCCGACATAGACAAGGATGTCAGCCACGCACCGTGTCTTCCTTGCAGATGACACCCGAATCTGCATGACAGTGTCTTCCATTGCAGACACTGCAAGGCTCCAGGCAGACATCAACCAAATCTTTCAGTGGGCTGCAGAAAACAATATGAAGTTCACGATGAGAAATTTCAATTACTCAGATATGGTAAACATGAGGAAATTAAATCTTCATCAGAGTACAAAACAAATTCTGGCCACAAAATAGAGCGAAACACCAACGTCAAAGACCTGGGAGTGATCATGTCGGAGGATCTCACCTTCAAGTACCATAACATTGTATCAATCGCATCTGCTAGAAAAATGACAGGATGGATAATGAGAACCTTCAAAACTAGGGAGGCCAAGCCCATGATGACACTCTTCAGGTCACTTGTTCTATCTAGGCTGGAATATTGCTGCACACTAACAGCACCTTTCAAGGCAGGTGAAATTGCCGACCTAGAAAATGTACAGAGAACTTTCACGGCGCGCATAACGGAGATAGAACATCTCAATTACTGGGAGCGCTTGAGGTTCCTAAACCTGTATTCCCTGGAACGCAGGAGGGAGAGATACATGATTATATACACCTGGAAAATCCTAGAGGGACTAGTACCGAACTTGCACACGAAAATCGCTCACTGCGAAAGCAAAAGACTTGGCAGACGATGCACCATCCCCCCAATGAAAAGCAGGGGTGTCACTAGCACGTTAAGAGACCATACAATAAGTGTCAGGGGCCCGAGACTGTTCAACTGCCTCCCAGCACACATAAGGGGGATTACCAACAGACCCCTGGCAGTCTTCAAGCTGGCACTGGACAAGCACCTAAAGTCAGTTCCTGATCAGCCGGGCTGTGGCTCGTACGTTGGTTTGCGTGCAGCCAGCAGCAACAGCCTGGTTGATCAGGCTCTGATCCACCAGGAGGCTTGGTCACAGACCGGGCCGCGAGGGCGTTGACCCCCGGAACTCTCTCCAGGTAAACTCCAGGTAAACTACATCACTCGCTAGACTGTTCAACTTCCTGACCACTCTATGACTGAAGATATACTTCCTAACATCCCTGTGACTCGTTCGAGTCTTCAACTTCCAAGAGTGACCCCTTGTTTCTGTGTCCCCTCTCTGGAACATCTTCTCTCTGTCCACCTTGTCCATTCCATGCAGTATTTTGTATGTCGCTATCATGTCTCCCCTAACTCTCCTGTCCTCCAATGTCGTCAGGCCGATTTCCCTTAATCTTTCTTCATAGGACATTCCCCTTAGCTCTGGAACTAACCTTGTCGTGAACCTTTGCACTTTCTCTAATTTCTTAACGTGCTTGACCCAGTGCGGGTTCCAAACTGGTGTTGCATACTCCAGTATGGGCCTAATGTACATTGTGTACAGTGTTTTGAAAGATTCCTTACTTAGGTATCAGAACGCTAATCTCAGGTTTGCCAGGTGCCCATATGCTGCAGCAGTTATCTGGTTGATGTGTGCTTCCAGAGATGTGCTCAGTGTTATATTCACCCAAAGATCATTCTCCTTGAGCGAGGTTTGCAGGCATTGGCCACCTAACCTATACTCTATCTTCGGTCTTCTTTGCCCTGCTCAGATCTTCATGACTTTGCATTTGGCAGGGTTGAATTCGAGAAGCCAGTTGCTGGATCACATGTCCAGCCTGTCCAGGTCTCTTTGAAGGCCTGCCTGGTCCTCATCTGATTTAATTCTCCTCATTAACTTCATATCATCTGCGAACAGGGACACCTCTGAGTCTATCCATTCAATCATGTCATTCACATATACCAAAAATAGCACTGGTCCTAGGACCGAACCCTCTGGGACCCCGCTCGTCTCATGTGCCCACTGTGATACCTCATCACATACCATGAGTCGTTGTTGCCTCCCTGTCAGGTATTCTCTGATTCATTGAAGTGCCCTACCCATTATACGTGCCTGATCCTCTAGTTTCTCCACTACTCTCTCGTGAGGAACTGTGTCGAAGGCCTTCTTGTAATCCAAGAAAATGTAGTCAACCCACCTCTCTCTCTCGTGTCTTACTTCTGTTACTTTATCAAAAGACTCCAGAAGGTTTGTGACACAGTATTTGCCTTCCATGAAGCCATGCTGGTTGTCGTTTATTCTCTTGTTCTGTTCCAGGTGCTCCACCACTCTCCTCCTGATAATCTTCTCCATTACTTTACATGCTATACACGTCAATGACACTGGTCTGTAGTTTAATGCCTCTTTTCTGTCTCCTTTTTTAATAATGGGAACTACATTTGTCGTCTTCCAAACCTCATGTAGTTGCCCAGTTTCAAGGGATGTGTTGAAGATTGTGGTTAATGGCATACACAGCATTTCTGCTCCCTCTCTAAGGACCCACGTGGAGATGTTGTCTGGTCCCATTGCCTCTGAGGTATCAAGGTCACCTAGCAGCTTCTTCACCTCCTACTCAGTTGTGTGTGTCATCCAACACTTGTTGGTGTATTCCCTGTTGGTGTCCCCCTCTGTCCTACCTTCCCAGAGTCCTTCCTGTCTCCGCTGGAAATACTTCCTTAAATCTCGTGTTGAGCTCCTCGCATACCTCTTGATCATTTCTTGTGAGTTCCTCACCTTCTTTCCTCAGCCTGATCACCTGGTCTTTGACTGTTGTCTTTCCCCTAATGTGGCTATGCAGCAGTTTCGGGTCAGACTTGACTTTGGATGCTGTCATTTTCATACTGTCGCTGGACCTCCCTCCTTGTCTGTGCATGCTCGTTTCTGGCTCTTCTACTAATCTCCTTGTTTTCCTGGGTCCTTTGCATTCTGTACCTCTTCCATTCTCTAATGCACTTAGTTTTTGCCTCCCTACACCTTCGGGTGAGCCAAGAACTCACTTTGGTCTTCCCATTATTTCTGTTGCCCTTGGGAACAAACCTTTCCTCTGCCTCCTTGCATTTTGTTGTTACATATTCCATTATTTTGTTTACTGACTTTCCTACCATTTCTCTGTCCCACTGGACCTCCTGCAGGAAGTTCGTCATACCGGGTGTAGTGCCCCCTTTTTGTAAAAATTTTTGTGTGGATGCCCCCAAAGTGAGTCCCCTACCCTGGCAAACTCTGTTGACACCGAGCTCTGAGGTGGGTACCTCAGCCTCACAAGTGGCTTATAGAACAGATTTTCACAAATGATTGGTATTGCAAGAAATTTTTGCCTGCATGCACGTATAAAGGATAACTTTACTTGGTGTTGCAGCATATATCCTGATCTTCAACTTCCTAAGCCTAGCTTTACCCCCTTTTGGGGACTTCCCTTGGGAACCACGTGCAACCGGGAGCATTAATTCCTGCAATATTCAATCGTTATTAGTGTCTGCCTGCACCTCAGAAATTCCTATATCCAAGAGGTTAGTATCCCCTAGTAAAACTATGCAGACTCAGACGCTAGCTTCAGACGGCTCTGAGACGCTGGTACTTACTGGGCATGCTCTCTCTCTGTAGCACGCCGAGCCCACAGTAACTAAAACCACAATCTCCTAAGTCATGGCCAGATCCTACGGGAAAAGGTGAATATCTCATCTTACTGTATGGGCTGATGGAGGGATCATCTACGGTACATCAAAGGTGCCTCTACCAGATTTCCCAGGTCTCAGATGTGAAGACACGTGGGGGGGGCTGCCTGCTGTTCACAGCAGTCTTCTCCAGTGGGTGTCTATCGTAAGAAGGACGCTATTCTGTCTTTGTGACCTGCGCCCCCCATTCAAGCTGGGGCTGCCAGTTCTCCCTAGCTAACTTATCCTAATGGTTTGCCTCATTATCGGCCTATTACTACCTTTGTTAAGGTCTTAGGTCTACTCTATCATTATCTACAGATGCCTTAGTAAACCTAATATGAGTGTACTACCAGTAAACCTACCTACTCCTTCACTGAAGAGTAAATCTATAAATTAAATAAGCTTACCAACCGCCAACCAGAGAATGCCGTGTTTGGGAGGGTTTAAGGGCCGCTCGGCTCAGACGACCAGACGCTCATGCTGGATCTGAGCTGTGGAACTATTTGGACCAAATAAATTTCCACACCTTTTATAGTTTGGCTTTTTCCATTCGATTCCTGTTACCCTCTCCACATGTAACTCTACAATGCAATAAAAACTCAGAACCGCATGATCACAAGCTCCATTGGGCCTCTCATATGTGATGTCCTCAATGTCTGAACTACTCAGGGTGAACACAAGGTCCAGTCTTGCTGGTTTATCCTCCTCTCTCTCTCTGGTAGTGTCCCTTACATGTAGATGCTTGAGGTTTTCCAATACCACATCCATCATCTTGGCTCTCCATGTTTTGGGATTCCCATGAGGCTCCAGGTTTTCGCAGTCGATCTCCCTGTTGTTAAAATCACCCATAACCAGTATCTTTGTTCTGCACAATTGAGCTCTTCGCGCCACCTCAGACAGTGCGTCCACAATCGCTCTGGCCTCCTGCAGTTCTGTGGTGGGTTATACATCACTTCAATGACTACCTTATGTTCCCCAGACTGAATTGTATCTACTATGTAGTCCCTGTTTCCAATCATGTCCATGCCTTCCATTTCCTCAAAACCCCCAGAGGGGGTCTCATAGGTAGGCTGTCTGATAGGTAGGCTGTCTCATAGGATACTGTGTTGCCATATGATCGTAGGAGCTACATAAGCGACAGGTCCTTCTCTGCCCGGCATAGTGCACTTAGACCTGCATCCTGTAACCCACTAGCGTGACGTAGGATGGTATAGGCCTAGCCAAAGTCATTTTGAGGGTATAAGAACCCTCCGGTAGTTCCTCGTATGTCCCATCTTTCCATACTCCCATAGTAGCTGAATGGACTTTACCATAACTGATGAAAGCCTCTTGTATACCATACGCAGTCGCCTCGAAAGGGACGTTTCTCACCTTCACCCATGTATAGTACTTAGATACGTCGTGCAAGACGACCTCCACCGTCGAATTCACAGTCATTTTCCCTTTCCGGGTTTCTCGTCAACGATTCTGTCGTAGAGCGGCTGATTCATTTTCATAAATACCCTGGACATCCCGTTTAAAGCTACACCATATACTTCATCGCTGGGGACACCATAGACGTCTCTGATGATGGCAGGTAGCAAGGTATTCATTGTTTCGCCACTGAGCGTGCCACATACCAGCTGAATACAAACAGTGTTGATACTCTGACCCACTCGAACTGCCATCTTGTCTTTCAGTTGCAAAAGGTCACCACCAGAGGGCAGGTGTAGCTACTAGGTGTGCATCCTCTCTCCCCGGAGGTCGAGAGACGAATGATGTGAAAATTGGCGTGGCTGTGTTTGTTCGGCACCCGCGACCAGATGCAAAAATTTTGAGAACTTTTTGGCAATGAACCTGTTTGTTCGTGTTCGGAAGCGTTCGTGACCAGAGGTTCCACTGTACTATCGTATAGTATTAATATTACTGTACTATAGTACAGTACTAATATTACTGTACTATGGTACAGTATAAATATTACTGCACTATGGTATAGTATTATTATTACTGTACTATGGTACAGTAATAATAATAATACTATAGCTCCTGGGCTGTAGTGAGTAGTTCAGCTGTCTTACAGTTGACTCTGAGGTAATATAGTACAATAAGTACTGTAGGCTGTAGCCCAGGTGGTAGCCCAAGTGGTAGCCCAGGTGGTAGCCCAGGTAGTAGCCCATGTGGTAGCCCAGGTGGTAGCCCAGGTGGTAGCTCAGGTGGTAGCCCAGGTGGTAGCTTAGGTGGTAGCCCAAGTGGTAGCCCAGGTGGTAGCCCAGGTGGTAGCTCAGGTGGTAGCCCAGGTGGTAGACCAGGTGGTAGCCCAGGTGGTAGCACAGGTGGTGGCCCAGGTGGCAGCCCAGGTGGTAGCTCAGGTGGTAGCCCAGGTGGTAGCCTAGGTGGTAGCCCAGGTGGTTGTGTGATGGACAAGTCATTCTTCAGACCACAGATGGAGTCTCCCGTCCATCATTGTGTTTAATCATTGACAGTAGTTTATTTCAACTTAATCTGAGTCACTGGAGGAAGACTTTGTCTTTACTTAGTAATGATCATTATTGATCATTACTGTCTTAGTAATGATCATTATTGATCATTACTGTCTTTGTAATGATCATTATTGATCATTACTGTCTTTGTAATGTCATTGTTGATCATTACTGTCTTGTAATGATCATTATTGATCATTACTGTCTTTGTAATGATCATTGTTGATCATTACTGTCTTAGTAATGATCATTATTGATCACTACTGTCTTTGTAATGATCATTGTTGATCATTACTGTCTTTGTAATGATCATTGTTGATCATTACTGTCTTAGTAATGATCATTGTTGATCATTACTGTCTTAGTAATGATCATTGTTGATCATTACTGTCTTAGTAATGTTCATTATTGATCATTACTGTCTTAGTAATGATCATTGTTGATCATTACTGTCTTAGTAATGATCATTGTTGATCATTACTGTTGGTAATGATCATTATTGATCATTACTGTCTTAGTAATGATCATTATTGATCATTACTGTCTTAGTAATGATCATTATTGATCATTACTGTCTTAGTAATGATCATTTTATAATTGAATTTGCTTCAACTACATGATATAGATACTTTTATTAATAAATAAAATGTTCAAAAATATCTCCTTCTATAACTTGTTAACAGTAACAGTTACTACTGTCACTGTTGCTTTTGTTAGAGAGGTTAACAGTAACAGTTACTACTGTCACTGTTGCTTTTGTTAGAGAGGGGTTAACAGTAACAGTTACTACTGTCAAATGTTGCTTTTGTTAGAGAGGTTAACAGTAACAGTTCTACTGTCACTGTTGCTTTTGATAGAGAGATTTAACAGTAACAATTACTACTGTCACTGTTGCTTTTGTTAGAGAGGTTAACAGTAACAGTTACTACTGTCACTGTTGCTTTTGTTAGAGAGTTTAACAGTAACAGTTACTACTGTCACTGTTTTTTTTGTTAAAAGAGGTTAACAGTAACAGTTACTACTGTCACTGTTGCTTTTGTTAGAGAGTTTAACAGTAACAATTACTACTGTCACTGTTGCTTTTGTTAGAGAGGTTAACAGTAACAGTTACTACTGTCACTGTTGCTTTTGTTAGAGAGTTTAACAGTAACAGTTACTACTGTCACTGTTGCTTTGTTAGAGAGGTTAACAGTAAACAGTTATACTGTCACTGTTGCTTTTGTTAAGAGAGGTTAAAAAGTAACAGTTACTACTGTCACTGTTGCTTTTGTTAGAGAGTTTAACAGTAACAATTACTACTGTCACTGTTGCTTTTGTTAGAGAGGTTAACAGTAACAGTTACTACTGTCACTGTTGCTTTTGTTAGAGAGTTTAACAGTAACAGTTACTACTGTTTACTGTTGCTTTTGTTAGAGAGGTTAACAGTAACAGTTATACTGTCACTGTTGTTTTGTTAGAGAGTTTAACAGTAACAATTACTACTGTCACTGTTGCTTTTGTTAGAGAGGTTAAAAAGTAACAGTTACTACTGTCACTGTTGCTTTTGTTAGAGAGTTTAACAGTAACAGTTATACTGTCACTGTTGCTTTTGTTAGAGAGGTTAACAGTAACAGTTACTACTGTCACTGTTGCTTTTGTTAGAGAGGTTAACAGTAACAGTTACTACTGTCACTGTTGCTTTTGTTAGAGAGATTAACAGTAACAGTTACTACTGTCACTGTTGCTTTTGTTAGAGGGTTAACAGTAACAGTTACTATGTCACTGTTGCTTTTGTTAGAGGGTTAACAGTAACGTTACTACTGTCACTGTTGCTTTTGTTAGAGAGGTTAACAGTAACAGTTACTACTGTCACTGTTGCTTTTGTTAGAGAGGTTAACAGTAAAAGTTACTTTCTGTCACTGTTGCTTTTGTTAGAGAGTTTAACAGTAACAGTTACTACTGTCACTGTTTTCTTTTGTTAGAGAGGTTAACAGTAACAGTTACTACTGTCACTGTTGCTTTTTTTTAGAGAGGTTACAGTAACAGTTACTCTGTCACTGTTGCTTTTGTTAGAGAGGTTAACAGTAACAGTTACTACTGTCACTGTTGCTTTTGTTAGAGAGGTTAACAGTAACAGTTACTACTGTCACTGTTGCTTTTGTTAGAGAGGTTAACAGTAACAGTTATACTGTCACTGTTGCTTTTGTTAGAGAGGTTAACAGTTTCGTTACTACTGTCACTGTTGCTTTTGTTAGAGAGGTTAACAGTAAACGTTATACTGTCCTGTTGCTTTTGTTAGAGAGGTTAACAGTAACAGTTACTACTGTCACTGTTGCTTTTTTTAGAGAGGTTAAAAAAGTAAAAAGTTACTACTGTCACTGTTGCTTTTGTTAGAGAGGTTAAAAGTAACTGTTACTACTGTCACTGTTGCTTTTGTTAGAGAGATTAAAAAGTACAGTTACTACTGTCACTGTTGCTTTTGTTAGAGAGGTTAACAGTAACAGGGTTTCTACTGTCACTGTTGCTTTTGTTAGAGAGTTTAACAGTAACAGTTACTACTGTCACTGTTGCTTTTGTAAGAGAGGTTAACAGTAACAGTTCTACTGTCACTGTTGCTTTTGTTAGAGGTTTAACGTAACAGTTACTACTTGTCACTGTTGCTTTTGTTAGAGAGGTTAACAGTAACAGTTACTACTGTCACTGTTTTCTTTTGTTAGAGAGTTTAACAGTAAGTTACTACTGTCACTGTTGCTTTTGTTAGAGAGGTTAACAGTAACAGTTATCTGTCACTGTTGCTTTTGTTAGAGAGGTTAACAGTAACAGTTACTATGTCACTGTTGCTTTTGTTAGAGAGGTTAACAGTAACAGTTACTACTGTCACTGTTGCTTTTGTTAGAGAGTTAACAGTAAAAGTTACTACTGTCACTGTTGCTTTTGTTAGAGAGTTTTAACAGTAACAGTTACTACTGTCACTGGGTTTCTTTTGTTAGAGAGGTTAACAGTAACAGTTACTATGTCACTGTTGCTTTTGTTAGAGAGGTTTAACAGTAACAGTTACTACTGTCACTGTTGCTTTTGTTAGAGAGGTTAACAGTAACAGTTACTACTGTCACTGTTGCTTTTGTTAGAGAGTTTAACAGTAAACAGTTACTACTGTCACTGTTTCTTTTGTTAGAGAGGTTTAACAGTAACAGTTACTACTGTCACGTTGCTTTTGTTTTGAGAGTTTAACAGTAACAGTTACTACTGTCACTGTTGCTTTTGTTAGAGAGTTTTACAGTAACAGTTACTACTGTCACTGTTGCTTTTGTTAGAGAGGTTAACAGTAACAGTTACTACTGTCACTGTTGCTTTTGTTAGAGAGTTTAACGTAACAGTTTTCTACTGTCACTGTTGCTTTTGTTAGGTTAACAGTAACAGTTACTACTGTCACTGTTGCTTTTGTTAGAGAGGTTTAACAGTAACAGTTACTACTGTCACTGGGTTTCTTTTGTTAGAGAGTTTAACAGTAAAGTTACTACTGTCACTGTTGCTTTTGTTAGAGAGGTTAACAGTTAACAGTTATACTGTCCCCTGTTGCTTTTGTTAGAGAGTTTAACAGTAACAGTTACTACTGTCACTGTTGCTTTTGTTAGAGAGGTTAACAGTAACAGTTACTACTTTTCACTGTTGCTTTTGTTAGAGAGGTTAACAGTAACAGTTACTACTGTCACTGTTGCTTTTGTTAGAGAGGTTAACAGTAACAGTTACTCTGTCACTGTTGCTTTTGTTAGAGAGGTTAACAGTAACAGTTATACTGTCACTGTTGCTTTTGTTAGAGAGGTTAACAGTAACAGTTACTACTGTCACTGTTGCTTTTGTTAGAGAGGTTAACAGTAACAGTTACTACTGTCACTGTTGCTTTTGTTAAAGAGGTTAACAGTAACAGTTACTACTGTCACTGTTGCTTTTGTTAGAGAGGTTAACAGTAACAGTTACTACTGTCACTGTTGCTTTTGTTAGGAGGTTAACAGTAACAGTTACTACTGTCACTGTTGCTTTTGTTAGAGAGGTTAACAGTAACAGTTACTACTGTCACTGTTGCTTTTGTTAGAGAGATTAACAGTAACAGTTAATTTCTGTCACTGTTGCTTTTGTTAGAGAGGTTAACAAAAAAGTTTTCTAATGTCACTGTTGCTTTTGTTAGAGAGTTTAACGTAACAGTTACTACTGTCACTGTGCTTTTGTTAGAGAGGTTAACGTAACAGTTATACTGTCACTGTTGTTTTGTTAGAGAGTTTAACAGTAAAAGTTTCTACTGTCACTGTTGCTTTTGTTAGAGAGGTTAACAGTAACAGTTACTACTGTCACTGTTGCTTTTGTTAGAGAGGTTAACAGTAACAGTTACTACTGTCATGTTGCTTTTGTTAGAGAGTTTAACAGAACAGTTACTACTGTCACTGTTGCTTTTGTTAGAGAGGTTAACAGTAACAGTTACTACTGTCACTGTTGCTTTTGTTAGAGAGGTTAACAGTAACAGTTACCCACTGTCACTGTTGCTTTTGTTAGAGAGTTTAACAGTAACAGTTACTACTGTCACTGTTGCTTTTGTTAGAGAGTTTAACAGTAACAGTTACTACTGTCACTGTTGCTTTTGTTTGAGAGGTTAACAGTAACAGTTACTACTGTCACTGTTGCTTTTGTTAGAGAGGGGTTTAAAAGTAACAGTTACTTTCTGTCACTGTTGCTTTTGTTAGAGAGGTTAACAGTAACAGTTACTACTGTCACTGTTGCTTTTGTTAGAGGTTTAACAGTAACAGTTACTACTGTCACTGTTTCTTTTGTTAGAGAGGTTAACGTAACAGTTACTACTGTCACTGTTGCTTTTGTTAGAGAGGTTTAACAGTAACAGTTACTACTGTCACTGTTGCTTTTGTTAGAGAGGTTAACAGTAACAGTTATACTGTCACTGTTGCTTTTGTTAGAGAGGTTAACAGTAACAGTTACTACTGTCACTGTTGCTTTTGTTGAGAGGTTAACAGTAACAGTTACTACTGTCACTGTTGCTTTTGTTTTGAGAGTTTAACAGTAACAGTTACTACTGTCACTGTTGCTTTTGTTAGAGAGTTTAACAGTAACAGTTACTACTGTCACTGTTTCTTTTGTTAGAGAGTTTAAAAAGTAACAGTTACTACTGTCACTGTTGCTTTTGTTAGAGAGTTTAACAGTAACAGTTACTACTGTCATGTTTTTTTTGTTAGAGAGGTTAACAGTAACAGTTACTACTGTCACTGTTTCTTTTGTTAGAGAGGTTAACAGTAACAGTTACTACTGTCACTGTTGCTTTTGTTAGAGAGGTTAACAGTAACAGTTACTACTGTCACTGTTGCTTTTGTTAGAGAGGTTAACAGTAACAGTTACTACTGTCCTGTTGCTTTTGTTAGAGAGTTTAACAGTAACAGTTACTACTGTCACTGTTGCTTTTGTTAGAGAGTTTAACAGTAACAGTTACTACTGTCACTGTTGCTTTTGTTAGAGAGGTTAACAGTAACAGTTACTACTGTCACTGTTTTTCTTTTGTTAGAGAGGTTAACAGTATTAGTTACTACTGTCACTGTTGCTTTTGTTAGAGAGGTTAAAAAGTAAAAAGTTACTACTGTCACTGTTGCTTTTGTTAGAGAGTTTAACAGTTTAAAAGTTACTACTGTCACTGTTTCTTTTGTTAGAGAGGTTAACAGTAACAGTTACTACTGTCACTGTTGCTTTTGTTAGAGAGGTTAACAGTAACAGTTACTACTGTCACTGTTGCTTTTGTTAGAGAGGTTAACAGTAACAGTTACTACTGTCACTGTTGCTTTTGTTAGAGAGGTTAACAGTAACAGTTACTACTGTCACTGTTGCTTTTGTTGAGAGTTTAACAGTAACAGTTACTACTGTCACTGTTGCTTTTGTTAGAGAGTTTAACGTAACAGTTACTACTGTCACTGTTTTTTTTGTTAGAGGGTTAACAGTAAACAGTTACTACTGTCACTGTTGCTTTTGTTAGAGAGGTTAAAAAGTAACAGTTACTACTGCACTGTTGCTTTTGTTAGAGATATTAGCAGTAACAGTTACTACTGTCAGTGTTGCTTATGTTAGAGAGATTAACAATAACAATTACTACTGTCACTGGTGTTTTTGTTAAAGTAACATTAACAGTTACTATTGTCACTGATGTTTTTGTTAGAGTAACAGTAATAGTTACTACTGTCACTGGTGTTTTTGTTAGAGTAACAGTAACAGTTACCACTGTCACTGGTGTTTTTGTTAGAGTTACAGTAACAGTTACTACTATCACTGATGTTTTTGTTAGAGTAACAGTAATAGTTACTACTGCTGCGACCCCTGAATGGGTCACAATATATATATAATGTATATTACCTGTTCATATAATTTTATATTGCTTATATTTGCGATATTAGCTAAATTGTAAATAAATTGCTTTATATTATTATTTGACATAGTAATATTATTAGGTAGGATGTAACATTTATATATTATTCAGTGCTCGTAGTTCGAGAATGTTAAGTAGCTGACAGCATTGTCTATCGCTTCGCTCGTTATGCTGCCGGATTCTCTGTGTTGCTGGGCAGCAGCAGTCCACAGAGAGTCATGTGATTGGGGGGGGGGATGATCACACCTCACCTGGAGTAGGGTTTCCGGCCTGCACGGGCCCTTTTTCTGTTGACGTCTTCTAAAATACGTGCCTCTAGCTCTCCCTTGCTGGCCCTTGTTGGAAGATTCTCTCTGTCATTTTCTTGTTGTTGGTTCTGTGTAACTCTGTTCACAAAACATGGTCCAGACTTAGCGATTTTCGACATTGTACTGAGGTTGTGTGTCAAACAGACACTCTGAGAAACTCAGGTCCTGAGCTGTAGCTTCTGACCTAATTTGTACTGGTATCTGTGTACTGTCACAGTCGGGGATTTTCTAATATGAACTTAGATTCAATTGTATGGGAATTTGTGATTTTGTGGAGGTCTGCAGATGGTCCCTACTTAGTGTCATTATATTATCTCCTTGTTCCTGATTGTGTCGCTGTTGCTTGTTATATTGCTGTTCAGCTTATCAGTCATTATATTGTTCAAGCAAGCTGTTCTGATTGCCAGGTTGGTCAAGAAGTTAGTTTATGTGAGGACTTTTAGACAGTCACTGGTTAAGTCTAGTCGAGTCTTGAGACATAGCGAGATACTTAAAGCACATATATACATAAACACAAACTTACTTGTATATATATGTTTTTATGATATTAAATGTTAACAATGTACCAGACGGTACTTAAAAGCCATAAAGATGCGATATGTGCCTTCAGCACAATACTACTGTATACCAACAAAGTGATTATTTAATTATTTTGATTACATTAATATAATTTGATAATATATGCCTAGACAACTTTGTTAATAATAAACTAATTAAATTTTAATTTCTTTAGTTAGTAGCCTACCAGTTGTAATCCTGAAGCACTATGGAATCTTACTAAATTCTAATGGATAATTGGACCAGGATACTGACTACTTGTTACAAAAACCCAGTAACAGACTGGATGATAGAAGGGCAGTCCTTTCTAGTATTCACTGAAGATCCCTATTATTATTAGAAATCACATTTTTTTTAACAAATGGGGGCCTGTCTGGGATGCTTTTGATCCAATGTGTTGAAGAAATGGTCCAGTTTGACACACTAGTAACTGTATAGTCAAACTCTTTGAGTACTTTCCTAATCTGAAGACTTTGAGTTTAGTCTTGTACAACATAATACGAGGATGTATGTACTTGGGTGAGTCTCTTGATCTAAGGAGATGGAAATACTGTTTATGGGCTCTAGCTCTAAGACAACCAACACTAAAATTCCTGTAAAGTAAAAGGACACAAGTGCAACTAATGTGACATTTTATTGTGGCAACGTTTCGCTCTCCAGGAGCTTTATCAAGCCATTACGTAATGGCTTGATAAAGCTCCTGGAGAGCGAAACGTTGCCACAATAAAATGTCACATTAGTTGCACTTGTGTCCTTTTACTTTACATATTGTCGGTAATTCTACCAACTTTATTACACTAAAATTCCTATTAGGATATAGTTTCTCATAATCACTCTCTCGTAGTGCACTTATTTTTGTGATGTATGTCAAAGTGAAACAGTTAATTGATACTCTGACTTTGTCTGAGTTGAGTACATTAAAGCTTCAGACATGTTGGAGAGTAGCCTAATATCTCAATGTGACATATAACAGGAATTACACTGCAAAAACTGTCAGAGCATTAATTAAAGATATTGTTTCCTGCTCATGCAGAGATGTCTGATTATGATTCAGATACAGAGAGCATAGTGGACTATTTGATGACGTAGATGAGAAAGCAACTACGGCAGAAGTGTCTGAGCCTTGTGTAACTCTGTTCATTCTCACACCTTCCGCCTAACTAACAGAATAGTACAGTGTAGCTGGTAGTATGACTCAGCCTCATGCTAGTACCGTGTATGCTACACCTGTATCTACTTATCCTAGACCAGATCTAGACTCTCTAGGGATGGCTGGATTAGGTGCCCGACCTAAGGACCGTCCAGAAAGACAAGTTAATTTCCCTACTCCTCCGTTACCCACTGGTCCTATCTCTGAGGAACAATTTGAAAGAATGGAATGCCTCATTATGTTGCAGACTGCACAAATAGAGGCACAGAGGAAATTGAACAAAAAAGATTTCCAGAGAAAAAATGTTCGTCTGGGAAGACAACAGACAGATCTGACAAAGTTGATAAGCCTGTTAGTATAAGACAGGACACATTTAATGTGCAGAAAGCTGCCTCAGTGGTTCCTAAGTTTTTCAGAGTGACTTAGACACGTATTCAGATGTGTTTGAGAACCAGGCACTTGCTATGAACTGGCCACGTAAGCACTGGGCTTCCTTGTTGCACACAGCTTTCACAAGAACTCAAACTTGTACTCCTGCTTTACCATTTGCCAAGTACATTAGTTATGACGCTGTCAAGGAAACTATTCTACAGACATATAACTTGTTACCTGTAAGTTATCAACATGCATTTCGTACGTTACAACGACGACAAGATAAAATTTTTAGGTTTGCTCATGAGAAAAAATTGTTTTGAGAGGGGGTGCAGAGCTGCTAAGTGCAAATTAGACATTTGGGTTCGTTGTTACATCACGAAGGTTTTAAAAACTGTAGTCTGTGACATACAAGAATATTGTCGTCATTACTGCCTCGATATTCTGGGAAACTGCAGCATTAGCAGAAATTTCGAGATTTTCACAAACCTGTACATACTAAAACACAGAGAAACAAGGTAACTAAAAACTGTCCTAGAAGTTGGCAACCTAAATCAGCTGATCATTCCGGCCTGATGTACCTGCTACTGTAACTTCTCGTACCTTTACCAGGAAAACTCTCAATCCTGAATCTGTCTCTGTGGTTAGACAGAAATCTGATATAGAGAAGAAAGTTAAATGTACCTATTGTAACAGAAAAGAACATCCTAGAGAGTATTGCTGTAAGTTAGAAAGAGATATGAGAAGCGGTTGTGCAGCTGGCACTACCACACATGTCGTATCCTCTTCCATGCAACAAAGGCGCCAAAATCCTAGTAATACCTCTGATCGCATTGTTTTAGATAATATTACTCAGAATAGATGACTAGTGTCAGAAAGTGTATCTGACGAAAAGATTCGTTCACAGATGAGTCCTTACTTATCGAGAGGCAAAGTAGGATTTGATGAATCACATCTAAGATAATTACTTTCAGAGACACTGGCAGTTATCTCACGTTATTGAGAGAAGATGTACTGCCCATAACTGATGATACCTATTGCAAGATAGATGTATTATTGGAAGCCTATGGTGGGGCTGTTATAAAAGAACCTCTGCACAAAGTTTACATTGAAACAAGCTATTATACTGGTTATATTTTAGTTGGTATATCCAGTGGTGTATTTCCCATCAGGTCAGTGGACTTGTTGATAGGGAATGATATCCTTCATGCTGGTATGTGTAAGGAACCACTTGTGATTGATAATACCACTGATGATAATTATGCCATTGAAGCTTGTAGAGAGAAGCCTATTTTATTTCCTCTCAGCACAATTACTAGAGCTATGTCAAAGATAAAACAACCATCCTTGTCTCCTGTTAAGTTAGTGGATGACAATGATTTGGGTTTGAATATGTTGTTTAGTAATGCTCTGCACCCAGGATCATTAATACCAACTCCCCCCGGTCATCAACCTAGTCTGGACACAACTGACGTTAAATTTCAAACTCATGATGATTTAATCAAAGGATTAGTTTGTTGATCAGTCACTGGAAAAGACTGAGAGATATAGCAGTTACAGAGAGTGAAGCAAAGGATCTCGATAATTGTTACTATTATAGTAATGGTGTACTGATGGAGAAAAATACATGTAAGTTGTCAGCTGATAATGTTTCCACCACAGTCAAGCATCTCGTAGTGTTACCAGTTACATTTCGTGAACAAGCCATTGATTTTGCTCACAATAGTCCCATTGGAGGACATTTGGGTGTCAAGAAGACACTCGGTAAACTGGCAAAACATTTTACTTGGCGATAAATGAAGGAAACAATAGCTGATCATGCGAGACGTTGTCACGTGTGTCAAGTGACAGGCAAGCCAGCACACAAACCACCACCTACACCTCTCACTGAGCTCACTAGTAGCAAAGTTCAGTTCATCTGGACTAGAGATTGTTCAGACTCATTTACACAGCTGAAGCGTCTGCTTTCCTCTGCTTCTGTATTGAGGAGTCCTAATTTCAATCTTCCTTTCTTTTTACATATAGATGCGAGTAGTTATGCAGTGGGTGCTGTGCTGCTCCAACAGTGGTTATGCAGTGGATGCTGTGCTGCTCCAACAGTCAACATCCACTGACATTCTCCATCCTATATGTTACTATTCATCTAAGCTCAAACGACACCAGAAAAATTATGCCACTATTGAGGAAGAGGCTCTAACTCTTGTGGTGTCCTTAGAACATTTTGATGTGTATTTGGGCACTTCCCCATTTAAAATTAATGTTTTTTCAGACCACAATCCACTCACCTACATAAATGCAATGAAGAGTAAAAATGCTAGGATCATGAGGTGGGCTCTCAGAATCCAGCCTTACTCTATTAGTATACAACATATCAGTGGTCATTGTAATGTAATTGGTGAAGCTCTGTCATGTCCTTAATTATTACTGTTACATTTAAATTAACATAATTTTATGCCCAAATACCTTTTGTTACTTGCTGCATCAAATTCAGTAAAGTAACGTAATCTATCCAGCCCATGTTAACTATGTATACTCATATCTAATTATTCTATATACATATTCACAGTAGTGGTGATATATGTTGGTGCGAGAAGGAGACAGTTGGAGACAGAAGCTGAGTGTTGAGTGTGTAGCGTTGTGTGGGTGATAGTCCTGCTGCAGACCCCCCTTCACTACACACCTTAAGTTACTGCACTCAAGCTTTCTCATGCACAGATGTCCATACTGCCTCGCATTCCATTACCACTACTTAAGAGTGGAATGCTGTCTCCTGTCTATTGCACAAGACTGCTGTTCATATACAGTCTCCACTACTATGATCGAGCTTCAACGTGTCATGCTTGTCTACGCTATCCTGTCTCTACACTGATGAACATAACCACGAGTATGCAGAGATACAATACTGAGTACTGACCTAGTACAAGGGGCATAACTTATAGTGAAATAGACACTGTAAAATGTAAGAAGTGTTGGCACAAGAGTGACTCTGATTTTTTTATATTAAATTGTATTATTAAAGTGACATAAGTTATCACAAATCATATGAGAGACACTAACGCAACTCCTATTGCTACCGTTTGTTGTGCTGGGGGGGATGGATTGTTGCGACCCCTGAATCGGTCACAATGTATATAATGTATATTACCTGTTCATATAATTTTATATTGCTTATATTTGCGATATTAGGTAATTCGTAAATATATTGCTTTATATTATTATTTGACTTATATATTATTCATTTGACTTATTATTTGACTTATATATTATTTGACTTATATATTATTCAGTGCTCATAGTTCGAATGTTAAGTAGCTGACAGCATTGTCTAACTATCGCTTCACTCTTACGTGCGGTTCTTGT